>APFE030788938.1:7268-66195 GCA_000404065.3 Pinus taeda
TTGCATGCCCCTAGCATGGTGAAAAGGAGAGTCTCTTGTAACCAGATGGAAATCACTGTGGTGAAGCAGGATGGCTTCATCTAGAATAGACAAAGGTGAATGGTCTGACAGACCGGTGTGGCAGACCAATCACATAACCTACAAGGAAACTTATCTTTACAACTAGGTGCATGCCCCCCAAGCTTCATTACATTCACTAGACTACTCATGGTTATGAGGTGGATGGAATGAAGGTTCTTTTACGAGATCAAGTGAAAGACTCGACTGGAATTTTGCTCCAGGGGTCCTTGTTTTACATTTTTTGATAGAAAAAAAAAAACTAAAGGATGATTAAGGTCGCTTGACTAATATTCATTGTTATCTTGAAGGTGAGAACAATGGTGGTAATCTTCCCACAGTGTCTCTCCTATCATCATTGATTGAATGATTCCTTTGTCTGTAGAATGTATACGAGACCAAGGATTGGAAGAGGTACCATACTCTAGAGACCTATCTACCCAAACACTCGCTGAGTGTTGATTTGGGTTCGCCACCTAGGCCCAAAAAATTGCTTGCTACAAAGATTCTATGGGGCTTGGGGGCAACACCTCACGATAATCCACACTATCAAAATGGTCAGAATTCTTCTTAATCTTTGATGATGTAGAAGATATCATGTGATAGGTTTCTACTGTTGCCACTTCCGTCAGATTACTCGGAGGTGGGAGGGCAAAAGTACCCATTAAAGAAGGGTCTTTTAGAAGACCTACTCTGACATTTTGAAGCGATTGAGGACTTCATGGATCAATGGAATGCTTCCAGTAGCTTGTGAAATGTTGGGGAAAAAGGTTAGTTGGTCAATGATTGTAATTCCACCTTGGAAGGGAAATGCAATCTTTCTAAAATATGTTGACACAACGGCAGCCATAGCATAAATCCAGAGCCTTCCTAGTAAGATATTGTAGTCAAGGTTTCCATCAATGACCTTGACTCCAATTTCTATTGTCTTACCCCCCAGTTCAACTTGCAAGTTACTTAAAATTCCATATGGCGTGTATGTTCTTCCATTGAACACCTTTAATGTCGTTGATGATCGTGACAAGGGTGGTGAGCCTAAAGTTTTCCAGCAACTCATTGACATAATACAGGTAGGTGCCGCCTCATCAATGATTGTTCGATGAACAGTTTTATTGAGGGCTTTTAACTGTATAAGGAAAGTGAGTTGGGCTAGTAACTGAGGTTCGTATCCTTTATGGCTACAGGCTACAATATTTGAATCTGTTGGGTTAATCCCACCTATTGCTGAGAATAAAACCTACTTTTGGGAGGGGCAATTCTGTAGTACTTCAAATGTCAACATTACGGATGGCGATTGTGATAGATCCTCCACTATATTATAATTTTGTGCTGCTCGAGCACGACGATGAAATGTTGATTTATGTACTACTCCCTTTGGCGGTTTTATAGTTAATTCAGGAATGATGGGTGGCACAACTTTTGACGAAGTTGTTGTCGAACTACTGGGTTGATCTGTAGCCTTGTTGTTTGACATTTGTGGATATCAAAGCATCATTTTGTTGTTTGGAGATAGATAACATAAGCACTTGGGATGGGGAAGCATGAACGATAGCAACCATATTGGTTTCCAGGTTTGGAAACAGATCATTCAATACTGCCGAGGTACTTGAAGTCTTCAAAACTTCGTGACCTCAGCTCGATGTGGACAACCTCTCATATAATGGTCCTCATCACATATGAAACATGGCTGATTAGGTTTCTTTCGCCCAGCAGGGTTTCCAGAAGATTTCTCAGGAGTCGCATCTTCCTGTTTCTTCCTTTTGTTTTTCCCTTTCTTCTTGCCCCTTGGTTGCTTTGGTTCATTGCCCTTGTCAAATGACATGACATTAACCTCTAAGGCAAGAAGTTTGTCATTTACTATTTTACTAGAAACTACAAGGGATTTACCAGATGGAGCCTTTATGGTTTGCGTATTTGAGGTGCCAATCATGCCATCTCTGGCATGAGAATCCCTGTTTGATTTAGGAGGGGGAGGAATGGAAAATTCTGGTCTAGGAGCGTCAGGGATTTTGTCATAGAGCGTGCCAGATTGAGTATAGATCAAGTCTAAATATTATGCACGTGCAATGACTTGCTCTTCAGTGACAACTCCTCCCTTGGCCACATCTTCTATAATAGAAGGTAATAATGACTTAATAAACCACTGAGCTAGAAGTTGATCAGGAACATACGTCTTTACCATTTGACGACAACGTCACCACTCATGAATATGATCAGATATGTGAGTGGTCGTTGTCTGTTTAAAGTTGGTAAGGAGTTCTGTTCCCATTTCATACCTTATGGGTAACTGAAAGTGGGTTAAAAAGGTAGTGGCGAGGGTGTTGAAGTTGTCAAATGAAGCTTTAGGAAATTCAATGTACCATTTCACAGCCGAACTAGTTAGCATTCGCTAAAAAAGGTGAAGCCTAATTGAATCATCATTGAGGGTGTGAGATAAACACCACAAATGAAAAGTCATTACGTGATTCGATGGATCTTCACCCAGGTTTCCATTGAATTTAGGAATATCACAGGGAATTTTACGAGGAATAGCTGGCCACCAATGGGCGTAAGCAATTGGATCATTCGTCATCCGGTTCAGATCTAGTAATTCTAAAGTTATTACAAAAGGCAAATGTTGATTCAGGTTTGGCGAAGCATACCCAGGATGAGATGGGATTTCCTAAGCGGTAGGTATTTGCATACTAGCAAAATGTATCTAATACTCATAACTTTGATAAGATTGATGGGCATAACCATTATAGTATGGTTGTTGATAACCGTTTTGAAAATACGGTTGCCCATTACCTGCAAAGCTTTGCTGCTCAGATCCTCAGTAGGCTTGCTAGAATTTCGGTTGTTGATATTGTATCAGCCATGGTTGTTGGACCATTTGTTGTTGTCCAATACTGGATGTTTGACCAAGATGAGGGGTGATAGTACTTGTTTTAGCCTGAGTCATTCTAGTTAAGGAGGCACTAATCTAAGGTTGCGATTGAGCCGTGGAGACAAGAGGCTATTGTATTATGACCTGAAAGACTTGAGGTTGACATACAATAGGCAGAACTTGTACTTGCGACACAGTCACAACAGCAGGTGTAGTGGGAACATTCGACACAGGTTGATTTGGTTGCATTGAATATACAACTCTTAGCTGTTGAGGCAGTATTGGTACCCAACCACTGGATGTAATTCCAGTTTGAGCTGAATTTTGTTGTGAAATCTCATATGGTTGTTCTCTAGGAGGGAAGAATGAAAAAGCATACTGCCCCCCATATGGCAGCAATCTAGTGTTCAAAGGATAGACTGGTCTTTGGAGACTGGACTGCGCAAATTGATACTGATGTGTAGGATCAATTTTCTAGTTTCAACATAAGAAATTCCAGATAGGATTCTGGATGAACAAATAGGAATAGACCATTTTGTCGAAACAGTCCCTCGGTGGACTCCATCTAGCTGTTGATAACTAGTTGGGATAGATGGTGTACCAGCGACCATCGTCGGAGTAGCAGCAGGAGGTTTTGTTGTTGCTGTATCAGATGACATAGTCCTAGATGTTGATGGTTGCTCAGACATATTTAGTCTATCCAAAAGTTTTCCTAGTGATTCGACAGGAACTTGCGATGAAGGGTGATTAAAAGAACTAACTTCAGTAGTAGAAGGATATAGGCAGATTCCAGTTCCAAAATGCAATGGGGTACTGGATGGAAGATCCTCTACAATATCTTCTATAACAATTAGTCCAGGTGGAAGAGGTAGACTATTAGGTCCGTGAAATATTTTTGGAGCCAAAGAAGGTATAGCTTCTACAGTAATAGATATTGGAGGGGTGACACCTTTTGAATTCTGGAACTCAACTTCCAGATGTTCAAGTCAGTGAACTTCAGTTTCTGGATCAACGCTAGGTGGAGTTGTTTCAGGGATAGAAGTGTCTACCATTACACTAGGATCAGTTCTAATGTCCTCTTGTAACTATGGAATTTCTTCTGTAAAGGCAGATGTACCAGAAATGATCAGAGTAACTTTAATCTCTGATGATGTTGAAACACAAGTTCCAAATAAATCAGGAGAACTCGACACAGTTAAATGAAACCGTTTTGCCTAAAATGGTTTCGTTTTTGGAGTCAAAGACAGTTGACTCACTAGTCTCTGTGAACGATGAGGTTTTGATTGACTTTCTTCCATGATTGCGAATTACTTGATCGACTCAAAAATAAAGGGAAAAATGTTATTCCGTATTAAATAAATTTTAAAGACACTTTGACACAACTTTGCTTTTTCAATTTTTAAGAGTCGAGAAAAAGCTAAAGATGACTATACTCGCCTTTGATTTTTAATGAGCTTGAAGTGACAAGTGCTCAGATGGACCTTTTCTTTTAAGGAGTGGAAAAGGAAGGAAAGTGACTACTCTGGAAATCTAGACAGAGGGATTACCAAACCAATTTCAAAACTGAAAAATACACCTTGGTGGTAAATTAAAGAGAAATTACCAAGGACTTATGTACGGAAGTCAGTCTTCCCGAATGCTATGTTCAGTGCATTGTGATCAATAGGACAGTAGACACAGCTTCCTAAGGATAAAGGATATCAGTCTATTGTGGTCTCCCAATATATACTCGACGGTACGGGGAGCACAAGTCCATACTAGCACTTGTCGTATCAAAGAGGAGGAATCACCCAACCTTCGATGAAAACGATAGTTACCAAGTTTTACGCACCAGAACATGTCTCTATCCTAGACTTCTAGATGTGTTGCATTAGGTTCCAAAGCATTTTTATGTTCATTGAGATTTATTTTAGAGTTGATCTTTTTCAGAAGTTTGTCTTTCAAGGTTCACTGTGCGATGTAGATGTAAAATTCCTAAATATGCAATCTAAAATGATAAACAATGGTTTATTTTCTTTTAGCAATGAAAATCCTAGCTACTAAGGAAAGAAGATGACGATTCTTTCAACAAAGAGCAAAGAGCACACACTAAATGCACTTTCCTAAATCATTCTCCACATACAGTCTAAATGCAAATGCACATGCATGTATTTTTCTTTTTCCGTTTCCTTATTGTGAGAATGCCTAAAAAGGAAAACTAACTACATATCTGAATTATTTTCTTCAAAGTGACACTTCGACAATTTCCCTTCAAAATTAAAGGAAGACTAAAACGATACTTTTTGATTTCGACTAGAAAATTGTTTTCGACACTTCAAATATTAAAAATTCAAATCAAGTATAATGAAAAAAGTACAATCGACTATCTAGAGGAGGAAGACTTTATGACATTCTTCTATTAGACTCAAAATGACTATTACGACACTTTTGAATCAAAAAACAACAGTTCAATTAAGCTACTTTTGACAAAGAAGGACTATAAATGATGAAAAATACATAAAAAAACATTTACAAATCCTAATCAATGGAGGCTGAATACTGTAAAGGAAGAGGGCTTCAGCAATGAGATACCAATCATAAGTAGCAAAACTACTTAATAGAGCTGAAAAAGAGGAAAAACTAACTTCCAAGGAGACAAATAGTACCACTCAGTCATCTTACCTGTCCTTCAGGGAAACGGGGATGCATCTCACCTGCAACACACGGGAGGTGCGATGCATACAGGCTGCTAGTTACAGACAGTGTGATGGGCCAGGGAGCGAAACTGAGTTGGGTTTTTGCTCAAAATTTGCAGCTAAGTTCAGTTGTTTCAGCTGAGCTATGATGGACAATAAAAAAAAGTATAGTGGTATGATCTTAGGAGGTTATTGAGCTACCACAAGGGCACTTAGGATGTTTACAAGTCAGATGTTCAGTTCATAAACCAACCTGGAGATTGACTAAAGCAGCATTCATCTACTTTGCACTTGCATAGCAAGAGCAATTCAAAGGATAGTTGGCTAACTTTAGGCTCTGTCTATAGTTTATAAAGCAAACAACAATGACAAACAAACTAACTAATCGCTCCCCAGCGGAGTCGCTATTTTGTTTCTGGGAAAACTAGTGTCTTTTCGATCTGCTAGTCCTACTAAGATAGGTAGCTATCTTAGAAACAAACAATCAAAGCAAATTACGATCTCCTTTACATATGATAGATAAGAGAGAAGCAAAGGGTACCAACCTGGATCTTCCTCTTGGCTCCTTGCTTGTTTCCTCTCTCCATTGATAGAGCTTGCCACTCCTCTCTACCTTGTCCCACTTTAGAGAATACCTGTAGGGGCAAAGCAACAAAACACCATCAAAACATCTCGATCTATAATACCATAAACAATGTAGAATCATAAATAAATTGACCATACAATTGCGTTCACAAATAACAAGATTCACAAATACACAATTATATGGAGGAAAACTCAAATAACTTTATTAATAGTAGAAGAGAGGATTACAACCCAGCTGTCTGATCCAGCATCATCCTCCCAGCATCAAAGCCCTCTTCACCTCATCAAAATCAAGATCACCCAACAATACAATGTCTCTTCTCAAAGAGAAACCAACAACACTTCCTTACAAATTATAGGATTCCAACCTCTAGATCTCTTAGATGAGGGATCCACTTAATAAAGTGGAGAAGTTTCTAGAAGATTCCATGAGCATCCACTTAGCAAATTGTCTCAACCATTTTTCCATTCTTGCTCATCGCACCCTACAGAAGGCCTTTTCAATATGCATCACACTTCCCGTGTGTAGCAGGTGAGATGCATCACACCCTGACAGTGGAGCATTCAGTATGGTCCAGTTTTGGCCAGTTCTGAATGGTTTTTCAGGTGGAACTTCTAGAAAATCATGTAATCAGTTGACCATGATACTTTAGGGTATGAACAACACTTTTAGGGGTTAAAGAGCCCTTGGTTTATCGACATATATGATTGGGGTTGAAGTGCCCAAATATGTCTATAACACTTCCTCATCTAGTTCTCGCAATATTGTTTGAACTCGGATCTTCTGCAACTTTTGAATGAGTTCCCACTCCTTTGGGCATATGGATATTTGTAAGACCTGATGTTTGGAGGAAAACTTCCTTGAATGAAAGGAATAGCATGATCATGATCACGAATAGGTGGGAGGCCTTTGTGAGTCTCAAATACCTTCGAATGATTGTCCAAAATGTTTTGGAGATTTGGAGAAATACATGATTTCGATGTGGGATCCTCTAGTGAACATAATTGTGCAATTACACCCTGTTGTTCTTTATTTAGAAGCTTTATCATGCTGTTATAGTTGATTATATTTCTTGGTTTCCCTTCGATACCCCTCAATTCAACTTCCTTTCCTGCCCAAAAAAAATTCAAGAAAAGTTCTTAAAAATTAAAATCTATCATACCCAAAGATTGTAGCCATTGGACTCCTAGTAAAACATCAGCACCACCCATTGGAATGGAAAGCATTGGGCTATTCAATACATATTCTCCCATGGAGAGCTTGATATTATGGCACTTTCTAGATCAATTTATGGTTCCTCCACTTGCAACCATCACTTGACACTCTGGTGCTAGATATAGGAAGCAATCCAATTCCTTGGCTATCTTACAATGAATAAAATTATGGGTACTACCCGAATCAATCAACACTATTACCTTTTTCTTCTTGATATGTCCTTCTATCTTGATAGTTTCAGGAGTGGTAATTTCTTCCAATGCATTACAATATGGTTGGATTCATTTCTTGATGCTCGATGTGATCTTTCACTTCTTGAACATTTTTCTTATTGATATGTCCTTCTATATTGATAATTTGAGGAGTGGTAATTTCAGCCAATGCATTACAAGATATGGTCGGATTCATTTCTTCTTTCTCAATATGATCTTTCACTTCTTGAACCTTTTTCTTCTTGATATGTCCTTCTATCTTGAGAGTTTGTGGAGTGGTAATTCTTTCCAATTCTTTACAAGATATGGTTGGATTCATTTCTTCTTTATCTAGGGTGGGTTCCTGGTATACATCCTCTTCTTTTGATGTTTCTTGATCCTTTTCTTCCTCCTCTTCATAATCTATGTAAAATAATTTCTTCTCAGCACACTTATGACCTTTAGTGTATTTTCTATCACAATTGTAACAAAGCCCTTTTTCTATTTTTCTTCCAATTGTTGTGGTGTAAACCTTGTAGGTTGTCGAAAGCTAGGAGAAAAAACACTTCCATAATTATAGTCATGAGTGGTGGGATTCCTTGTTTCCATAATTTTGCTTTCAATTTTTCTTGCCAACCTAAATGCCTTCTCCAATGAATCAGGTTCCCAAAGACGAACCTCATGTTGAATGTTATCCTTTAAAGTCCCTATGAAGACATCAACCATTTTCTTCTCTGCAATATCATTTACCCTTATTTCCAATTTTTGGAAGTCCTCAATGTGCTCTGCCATTGAACCCTTTTGTTTGAGATTTATCACTTGGCTAAAGAAGGTGTTGTTCTTTGTATCCTCATAATGTGTTATCATTTCCTCCGTGAAAATTGACCACGTGACAAGTGGTTTACAAGAACAAAGCCCTTTATACCATAAAAATTGATTCGGTTCTAAATAATTGGATGAAATAGGTACCTTTTGTAACAGTGGTACACCATGTAGATCAAAATATTTCTCCATATGTAGTATCCAACTTATCGGATCCTTTCCATCAAATTTCTGCATCTTGCTTTTTCTTGATTTTAGGAGCTCGATCTTGAAACAACTGTAACTCTGTACTTTCGGATCTTTAAGTTCTAAAATTATGACATGCAGTAGCCCTCTGCGTCCTATTTCCAATGCCACTCGTCTGATCGAAATTGGATTATCCAAGAAATATTTATGCACAATCTCCCAAGATAACCTGATTATATACCTTTTCAGAAGAGAAAACTTGTACAAAGTGCCATGTGTCCCTTTTTTAACCTATAGACCTAAAATTGATACAAAAAATTCTACAGGACGTCATCTTTCTATAGCTTCTTAGGAAACTGCAATCTGATACTCAGACATAAAGTTATGACAATTTTAACAATTTCACCTATTTGGGATGTAATGCGGGAGCCCACAGAAACCCTAAATGTCTTGGACTGTATCTCCACAAATATAGCGAAAAAAGATATACAATTCAGGCCCAAGCTTCAACAAGTTTTCATCTCAAATGGGTTTTAATTTCAAACTCTGAAACTTTGTAGAAAAATAATTATAGCGAACATCCCACGATGACCTATTTGAGATGAAATTCTGGAGCTTGCAAAAAACCCTAACTTCCTCAGAACATATCGCTGAAAATACAGTGAGACAAGATCTGAAATTTGGACGCGAGCGTCAGTACTATTTCATCTCAAGTGTGATTTTTTTAGCTTCTGAAACGTCGCAGAAAAAAGCTATAGCGAAAATTCTACGATGACCTGTTTGGAGTAGCAAAACCCTAGAATCCAAAGCTCTGATACCAAATGCTATGAAACCAGCTCACAAAAAGATAGAAAAGATAGATCAACGCCTTAGAATTTAGTCTCTTTGAGGGGGAAACCTCCTTTACATTACACAAATTAGAAATTCTTGTATGACACAAATGACAAGACCTCCTTTCTATATATGAGAGTCTAAGGGGTCATAATATAATCAAAGCTGACATAACAATAATAATGTAAGAGCACAATAATAACAATAGTGGGCTTCTGTGGGGCACAATAATAACAATATGGGGAATACATGGGCACAACAATATAATAAGGGGGTTGTACTAATAACAATAAGGGGTTACACTAGTAGTATAGGGACCTAACATTGTTGTGCGGAGGAGCCCT
This sequence comes from Pinus taeda, assembly GCA_000404065.3. Lineage (NCBI taxonomy): Eukaryota > Viridiplantae > Streptophyta > Pinopsida > Pinales > Pinaceae > Pinus > Pinus taeda. Next base: position 17,042 of record APFE030788938.1, read on the forward strand.
GTCTAGACATCGTGGCCACCGTCTTCTTCTTTCCCTGAGGGCATATCATCGAGAAAACAAATTTCCTAGTTTTGGAAATGAGTTTACTGCATTGTTTTACAATAACCAAAGAGATGGTGGTAGGCAGAGCTACCTCTGGTATCCTATACAACTTATTTCCCAAAGTAACAATAACAACACGAGGCCTTGATTCATACCCAACATGTCGCTTCCACAAGTATGGTTGGCCTAATAATACATCACAAAAATCAAGGGGAGAAAGGTCACATAATATCTCATCCATGAAGGGTTTGATGTTGTATGGAAGGTGACACTGCTGGTTCACGCGAAGAACACGTCCTTGGTGAAGCCACCTAATGGTGTACGGTTGGGGATGTGTTATGGTCAGTAAGCCTAGTTGCTTCACTACCTCTACCGAAATGAGGTTCTTTTGGCTCCCACTGTCAACAATGAACTGTAGTGGGGAACCCACATTTGAGAGTGGAGGAGGCACTCCTCCTCCTCTAGATCTTCGAGTTGCTCCTTCTGGATCTTCGTGGTGGCAATGGTGGTATTGGGCTCTACATCGATAATCTACTTCCCTTTGTCATTCCCCTTGTCAGGCTCTGGCTCAGAGTCAAAACATGCATCTAATTCCAAAGCCTTTAGCTCGGCCACCAGTGACTGCTTGGCCCGATACTCACTTGTATTATGAGTGGAGCTCTTATGGAACTCACACCACTTTCCTATGTCCTTCTTCAGCTTCGTGGTGTTGTTCTTTACTTGTGGATTTGGTGAGTTGTCCTAGGCCACCCCGCCTTGGCTTTGTCCTTTGTTTTGTGATTTGGGGGAAACTTTCCCTTGCTTTGGATTCACAGATCCAAAGTCTCGCTTCTTCTGTTTAAACTTCTGCTCGATCTTGATAATGTATCGGTACGTCGTGCCGAGCGATGAGATGTCTCAAAACTCCATCTTGTATTGGATGTACCTGTGTAGGAAACCACGGTATTTGAGTACCAAATGCTTCTCATTATCCTTGATACCCAACTTTCTATGAAGGGTATGAAAAATATTGGTAAACTCCGGCACGTCTTGGTCCCTTCCCTGTCGCTGCATGGTCCACTTTATGTATTTATCCTTATAGCTTCCGACATGGTAGTACTGCTCCTTGATGGCATCCCGGAATGAATTCCAAGTGGGTGTGGCTGAAAACAATGAGGTCTTACTTTCATCCTTCTGCTCGCAGTAGGTTTCCCACCAGTCCTATGTGGGGGCAGCTTTGAGAAGAGCGAAAGTAATATTTTCCCGTCTGGAAAAATCATGAACAGAAAAATACCCTTCTAGTAGATTTAACCATTTATCTACAACGTCTTCATCTATCTGACCCTCAAATGTGGGAATGTCAAAGTTAACTTGTACCTTAAAGGGTGTGGCACTTCCAGAGTAGCTGTTGGAAGTAGATGTGTCACCCCTGGGTAGCTACTGAAGGATTTGGGCAAAGTTGTCCATCATCGCATTCCTTTGTCGCTTGAGGGCCTCTTCAAGCAAGATTTTGATAGGATCTCCTGCCCCCTTGTCTTTCTTTCCATCCGCCATGGGAGGCTATCGAGATTTGCAAGGCTAGTCTTGCAAAGGTTTGACAAGTCCAAGCGCTAACTCCTTATAGCCCGACTTCGTTGGGGACATGGAAAGAAAAATAGAGAAAGAGTAGACCCCTCTGATACCACTAATCCAGATTTAAACAGGAATGCAAAAAATTATAGATATAACCATAAATACAGAGATGCAGCAGAAATAATACTTCATTTCATTAATGTAAAATATTGAAATATTCCTAGTAATAGAAATGGAAATAAACTAGCTAGGGCGATGGTAGCTTATCCCTGAGAAGAGATGTGGCAGCTACATGCCTCTGAACTGCCTTACAACGAGGCTCAAGGGCCTTTTTATTATTGAACAATAAGAGCAAACCCTAAACAACCAAAGCCCTAACCCGAGGATATGTAACACCAAGAGTTTATGGGCCCCGTTGGGGTTAGTTGGACAGCCAACTTCCCAGTGTCGTGACTTGGTCAAATTATCTCTGTTTGACACACATGAGACTCCATTGGAAAGATCTCTCCCAGGGCTACGATGAAAAAGATGATTTTATAAAAAACCACTGGTGGTAGATTGCCAAAAAAAAAATTGTTTAGGGCTTCAAAACGACTCCTGAAGTTTAGGACCCAAAAAACTGCTAAAAATAGTAAATTGTGCTACAATTAAGGAAAACTAAAAAACTGAAAGAAACAATGGTGGGGGTCCAAGTGGAATTGGCGGGTGGCCACCAATATCCACCTGGATCATGGATAGTCTTTATGATTCCGCTACCTTCTATCAAATATGATCCATCTCTGGCTAAGGATAGTTTCCTTTAGAGATGCTCTGTTCAAATTTCTAAAATCCACACATAACCTTATTTCTTTATTCTTCTTTCCCATAGGAATAAGATTAGCTACCCACTTTGAGTATCTTAAACGGGCTATAATTGTAGCTTCAAAAATATTTTGAACTTCTTTTTCAATTATAGGAAGCAACAGATGGTTTATTTTCATCAACATCTGTTTATATCGTTTAACTCCTAGATTTAGAGGATTTTTATGTTGGATAATATTTGTGTTATAAATTTTGAGATCCTCATAACACCAAGAAAAAACATTTGAATATTTTTTGAGCAAATCAACATACCTTTGCTTGAAATACTCAAGAATTCCCTTTGTAAATTTGATCAGTTTGGGTTGTTGCTATATCCCAATGTTACAATCTTCAACATCCTATTCTTGAACTTGTTTTGCTACTTTTACTGAGACATCATACTAAAAAATGTTCTCTAAGAGAAAAATACCTCTTTTTATTTCAGTTCTCTTCAACTACAAGTTTTTTTTATCAACAATAATGTCTCTCCATGTTGGAAATTCATCCCTTACTTCCTCTTGTTCAGTTTTATTTTCATCTTCCTGATCAATTCGAGAAGCAGAAAATTGTCCAATCACCTCCATAACACACTTAATTTTTTTTTTTTATCTTCAAAGACCTGCAAATATTTGACATTGTCAGGTACTGAAGGTCAATCTTTGATCTCAATATCATATCTCAATCGAGGATTATGCGGTGGTTTGAATGTACTATAACCTATTACTAAAGAATCAGTATGTTTGTTTTGCTCCCTTGGCATAAATTGTATATTTACATCTGAAAAGAAAATTTCCACACAATCCCAAACTTCATTTCTATAGGATCTCAGTCTTGGATGTTTAGCCTTGCATAAGCCATTTACCTACTTAACTATGAGCTCTAAATCTCCAAAGACTAATAAATTATCAATTTTCATATTTTTAGTGGCTTGTAGTCCGAAGATCAAATATTCATACTTTTTCACATTATTAGTCGTATCGAACTCTAATTTATATGATAGAGGTATCATCTCATATTTTTGAGATAACAACAAAATTCATACTCTATTACCTTCCTTCAAATAAGATCCATCAAAATACATCTTCCAAATAATATTTTTCACTTCCTCTAATTGCTTCACAATTGTTGGTGACTCAATTTTAGTATCTTCAGCTACTTTATCATCCATTTCCAAAAGAAAACAACCAAAATTATTTTTACTATATATAGCCAAATTATTAGGATTATCTTCTCTATTGATTGTTTTCACAAATCTAGACTCTTGGTATTGTATTATTTCTGCCCCTCCAAATACGGGTATAGTTTCATAGGTTAAGTCCTCTAAGCTTCATTCCCCATGACCTGGAAAGTAACATACCAAATCTGGGTGGAATATTAGCCACAACCACGTCCATCACAACGCTTCTTATAGGAATTTATGTTAACGAAACAACCATATACTTAATCAAACTAATGCATTTTACTCTCCTGGAATCAAATGAATACAAATATTTATATGGTTTAATAATCTACAAACCGAACTACTCCATTACAGATAAAGGCAACAAGTTATGTGAGGTAGGATAATGAAGCATATATTTGTGAAGACTTAAGTTATGCATCAACAAAGTTATATAAAAAAGAGGAGTCATAGGATATTGTTCCTTAACATGTGGCCCAAAAATCACCATAGGTTGTTCTTCCTGTAAAATAACATTATCTTGATTCATTGTTACCTGACTCAAATTCAAGAAACTCAAAATTTGTTCATGATAAGAAGGTTTCTTTACCAATTTTTTTAATGGCATAGTATTTTCACCTTTTATAACTCTTTCTCAATGTTAAAAATATACCCTCCTTTTTCCCCCTTCAATTGTTCTTTTGCTTCCTTATTTTCTAGGATTGGTTGTTTGGCTCTAGTCTGCTGCTTTGACTGGTTTTGTTGTTTCTCCTTGATTTGGTGTTGATTTGATGCCCTAACTATGATGTTTGTCCTCCTAAAATTGGAACAATTTATACATGTTGCTTTCCTTTATCATTATTTTTTTTTTTTATGGTTGAGGATCCTGAATATCGTGTTGATCCTGTACTCTTGATATTTTTCTTGATATTAAATCATACCTCTTGTGAAGCTTAGAATGCATTAGATCGACAAATATTTTACAATACTTATCGATTTCTTTCTCATTTAAAGGGGATCAGGATTCAAAATTGATACCTTCAAATTATATTTATTCATCTGATAATGTTGAGCATTGCTTCACTTGAAATTTTAAAGCCTCCTCCAAATTCTCACTAGGTTCATATTTTATCATTAAAGGTGGTTGCACCTAATCTTCTTGATCTTTTTTCTCCCTTTGTAAAATCTGAAGAGGCGAATTGTAAGGTCTCCTAAATTGAGGATTGAAGTTCATGTTTCCTCCTTGCTGCAACTGCCTTAGTGGATTCTTATTTTCAAGTTCTAGCTTAACCAACTTGTTTGAGAGGTTCTTGATCATTTTTGTCATTTCATCCAATTTTTGATCTTATGAATATTTATGCTGCCATGAAGGTCCAACTTCTTCTTTTCCCTTTCTTTTCTCAAAATTATCAGATTTTCCTTTCAATTTTCCTACTATTTCTAGGTTAGTTTCAATCTCTAAGGCATCAATTTGGATTTTATCAAGGGTTTTTGACTTCCTTTCCTTGAGAGGAAAATCGAAATCTGCATCAAAAGCTACTTTTGTTACTGCTGGTAAAATTTTAATGTCTTTTGGTATTCCATTATAGATATTATTATATCATTTAATAAACTCTTCCAAATCCTCATTATGATTCTTCTTGATATTATTAAATTCTGTCAAATAGTAAACATGGTTTTTCTTTTCACTCCACTTAGTGATAAAAACATTTTCCTATTCTTTCCAAATGTTTATTGAAATTTCTAGAAGAGCCTTGAACCATTTTTTGGCTTCTCCATCCAAAGACTAAAAAAAAAGCCTTATCACCACATTTAAATACTCAACATTCATATTTTCCATGAATGCACAAAAAATTGAAATGCGCTTTTATGTTGTGATATCATCTTTCCCACTGAACTTAGGTAGCAAATTTAGGTAATATTGGGGAAAGGCATTCATTTGTTGAGGTAGATTAAGAGGAAGATAATGATTGGCTAAATAGCTAGGTATTTCCATATTGAGGGGTGGAAGTGGAAGACTTATTATGTGATATGAAGAAAGAGGAGGAAGTGTTACAAAAACAAGAACAACTTGTGATACAATTGGAATCAACTGAGGTTCATTTTTTTAAGAAACTTCCTTTATTTCTTTAACTTCAGATATAAAAGGGAAATCAAATGAAATAGTTTCAAAATATTTTTTCTCCAACAAAGGCTATGGAAAAGGAAAGTTAGGTGGTAGGTAAATCTATGAACCCTAGAGGCTAGAATTTGATGCTTGGAGTAATTCCCATAATTGATGTATGCATCCTATTATAGCCCATTAGAATTACTAGCTTCATGGAGAGGTGGGATAAGACTTCCAAAAACAAAGCTTCCACTATTCCTGTGGATAAGAGGCCAAATCTAGATAATTTGAGAACTACTAGTATCAATGAACATTCATTCCTGCCATAAGAGTTTTCAAAGTAAATGTCGATGAAGGAAATTCCATCCAGGAGGCTCAAACCCATGTCATGTCTTCTAAAATGGATTTTTTAATGTCTAGAATGTAGCACCCTTAGATGAAACTTGTTTGCTCCAGTTTCATAACCTTAGGAAGCATATGCTTTAGTTTCAATGCTAGTGCTAAAGGAATAATTTTATAGGAGATGTTCTGGAGTGTGGTTGTCTTATACTTATGTAATAAGCTCAAGGTATCTTCCCTTAGGTATAAAAGTGAAGAAATCTTGGTTCATATCAACACCTAGAGATCAGTTTTAAAAATATTATTTATATATCTATAAAAGGTCTGACTTGTTGAAGTTCCACATGAACTTGTAAAATTTACATGCGAAATTATCAAATCCTAAGGAATTGCTCATCCTAAATATCCTTGATGGATATCGATAGGCATTTTTACATGTCCTCTTTTACTCCTTAAACACTTTGATATGAAATACATATATATGCTTATGCACAGTGATTTATATTTTGGACATGTTTGATTGTGCTTGGAACATCATTGAGAATTGAGTGACAAATTATTGCTAAATCGCTTATTAATATATTGTACCATCCTCCAAGTTTTAAGCTTCATCAATTTATCCTAGTTCTCCTTAATGACTATATGTCTATCTCTAGTCCTAAACCAATGTATTCAAGCATTAATTTGGGTTGTTGTGTTTAATGGTTTTCATCCACTTATATCATACGCCATAAATTTACTACTCATGCCTTCTTTTTTAATCTAAAAAATGATTATATTGAAGGGCTCATAAAATCTCTTCAAACTTTTACCTAACTAGATAATTTGGATTATATTTGATGGTTGCAATCTACCTCCTATATCTTTAAAGAAATGCTATTACACGTGAAATGGCAATAATCCACTAAGTAATCTATACATCTTGTAACAAGACCAATATACCCAATTATTTGAATTCACATTTTTTGTGCACCCCATGAGTGGATAGAGTATATTGGTTATTGGTCTAAGAGAATGGCCATTCCATTTATTGGGTGGTTTAATTGTTCTTAAATTACTTCATTAATTGTCAACCAAGTTCGTGTACTTGTTAGATGTATGTGCACTATATATGCTAGGAATTATATCTATGGACTGAATTATTCTATGTATGAAATTGTCCTAAGCATGGACAAATGTTTGAATGAGATTTAGAGAGTAAACATGCACAAGTTCTTTCTATTCAAAGTCACATCAAAACCAAATTACTTAATTGAATTGAAATTTATTGCTTGCAAAATCGAAAGTCTATTTTAATGGCAGAGTTCAAAACTTACTTCTACTTGCATAAAAGGAAATGTTAATACTCTATTGCAAGAAAAATATTCTAATGCTACTTGTAGAATTGAAAACACTACAGCACTATTTTTCAGAAAGGAACTTATACACTAATTGCATAAAAGAAAATTGCACAAGAAAATCTAATTACAGAAAGAAAAGAGACTAATTACAATTGCAGAAAGAAACTATTGTCAGGATTAAAAATAAAATGTGAACTTGTCACTCTAAATGATTATTGATGTGCGTGATTAACTCTAAAAGATATTTCTTTTTCCATCTATGAAATTAACTAAGTAATGAACCCTGAAAGGAAACACATATGAAAGTTAAATCTTTTTGGTAATTTTCTTTTATGAGCACTTTGAAACTGAAATAACAAACAATCAAATCATAATTGTAATGAAACTATCCTAAGAGAAAATAAACTTTAGAATACTATCATGCTATGAGCAAATGGAAACATAAACAAAACTAGATATCCTTACAACTCGACAGGGGGCCCTCCTGTGAGCATAAGTCTGCTAACGATTAGATGATTTCTTAGTCACACATTGAAAACAAACGATTGTAATAACTTGAAATAGAGTATCAAAAATTCTGGAAATGAACCACAATAAATTTAATAATCGAACTTTGTTTTGGCTCTTGCCTTATGGCTTTTATACAAGTTTTCATTAAACAACTTCAAGAGTTTTATGCCGATACGAAATGAAACTATTTTTCCATCTAGGAAATAGATTTAAACTAAAACTTTATCTCCTCATGATTTTCTACTGAAAGAGAAAATCATGAGGGATTCTTCTCGGATCATATCCTCATGGTTGAACAAGTCTTCGACACATTTTCCTGATGTCATTTTAATCTCATGTTGCCTTCGCTTGATCGTTGCACTGTCATACTCAGAGTTTGACTTTGATTTTGACTCTTAGATCTCCTGATATTGGTAGCCTTCCAAGTCATGCCAATAGGTGGTCATTCATGTGGTGAAATGTTTTCATCTTAAAATACTCTTCATCCCTTTATTGATGTGCTGCAACTATCTCACCATCAATATCAATGCATAATTCAACATTAGCTTCAAAATTTTCACAATTCTATTATTGTAGGAATTTTTTTGTTATAATTCATGAAGAAAAATAGATTCTAAACATGGATGATAAATACATTTCTATAAGTTGAATTTACCTTGATTATGCTGAGACTGCTACAAAAATGGTGACAAAAAGGTGAAGGAGATGGAAAGAGGTAGTAAAAAATGAAATAATTTGAGACTTCAACATCCCCCCACACCAAAGGTCTTGCATGTCCTCATGCACCAAAAATTCAAAATTGGTTCCTCTTTCTTCTTCAATGTATCATTTCTGAAGCCTGTGGAAGCACATCCAGACTAGTGCTTTTATTTAATTTTTTAATGTTGAAGGTAGCCCTTGGTCTCTTCATTATAATTTTACTCTGCAAACCCCTGATTCTATTCTTAAGGAACTTGTTGTAGCCTTTAGTTTCTTATTTTTCTTATACCAATGGAAAAGATGTAGAACTATGTTATCATTTTAGGTTCTTAATATCTCATTTTGTACCTTTGTTGCTTCCCTTTCCTGTGTTAGGTGTTTAATAAGAACCTCTAGCTCATATATGTCCTATTTCAAAGAATCTTCAACTTTATATTCTTGTTATGAAGTTTGTTCTGTCAAGGAAATTTCACCAATTTCATTCTTTTGATTTTGAGAGAGATTTGCCTTTCGCTGTGCTCTTTGTTCCAAATATTCTACATAATCATAAATTTCTTGTTGGACTGGGTTAATGTTTAGAGTTTTTCTTGTCGACCTCACTGTGTGAGGCGGTGTTTTATACCATTCCTCTTCAAGATCAATCATTTTTGGAGATTCCATATTAAATTGTTTTTAAATTCTCCTGTTTCTTCTCAATTTTACCCCTGATCCTTCAGTGTCTTGTGGTGTAGGTAAATTCTAAGTGCAGACACAAACAAATCCTCTAGCCTGAGAGAGCAGGTCTAGCCACAAACAAACAATCTATGGAAAACTTCCTTAAGCTAGAATCAAATAAGAGGGCCTACCTCTTAGAACGATTTTCCTCTTAGTGATGATCATGCTTCCTTACTCCAGCTACTTTTCGTTTCCTTCAAATACTTAAAACAATCAAACAAACAACAACAACAAACATGATAGCATACAAATTACATTCAACCTACTTAACAGGTCAAGGAACATTAAGCCATCAAATGTAAGATAACACTTCAATATAGGAAATCAATTAATAGTTGTATTCATATAAGTTCAGAAAGAGATTACAACCAATTCCTTGACATTGTTGGTCTCCTCTTACGTATCCGGGTTCCCACACTTCTGCTAGCATCTCATGGATAGCCCCAACAATGGAAGTTTTAAGGCTTGTTCCCTTTAGTCTCAAGCGAAACCAAACACACTATTCTCCCTCAAACATAAACTAAAGAGCTACAAGATATAGATGTCTTGTTGATTATTCAAGCTCCAAAAATACTAAGACTAAATATACATCCAAAAACTAGTTCAGCTTGGGAAAGGACGAGCTTATATAGCTTTGATGGAGGGGAGATGGTTCATATTATCATGGGAGAAGCCTTATCTCTTGGGTTTGTTCCATTATAATAGAGGAAAGGAACACAAACTGACTTCCTCAACTCCATCCAACCCAACCATTTACTAGACTTCCATTACGAAGCTTCTAGACCTGAAAGCTTTGACTCCATAACTAAAAAACTTGCCAAAAGAGGATCGATGCGACTGAGACAAGGCTCAGTAGCGCTTATCAGCGTGACTGAGACAAGGCTCAGTAGTGTTGATTGGCACTAGTACTAGTGTTAAACACTGCAGATCGGCAGGGGATAACTGGTGATTAGCGTTAGTCTTGGCAACTGGGGTAAAAGGAAGATTCTTGGGAAATGATGCAAAAGGGAAATGTTATGCTCATGAAGAGGGACATAATGGGAGTCTCTTAATGATGGGAAAGCATGTAGGGTTCACTGTAGAGGTCCTCCAGGATCGTGGAACAAGGAGTACAGGGACAGTGACAAAATGTTGTGTAACAGATGCCCTCTAAAGTGTGAAGGTCAAACTAGAGTGAGGGGTGAAATGATTTATAGATAGATGTGGGGAGCCAGAGTTTGTCATTGGAAAACCTGTAAGCAAGCATAGATACATATACATCACTAAAAACGCTGTCAAATGATACGTGAATTATGGTATGGATGTAGCCATCCAGAGAAAGATCATGTAAATGGATCCAAGGCATGGGCGCAACCATCCAATAAAGAGGATCATATCGAAACCAAGGTATGGTCGCAACCATCCAATAATGAGAAGGATCACCTATAACAACTCATGGTATGGTCGTAACCATCCATCTGAAAGAGACATGTATATTAGCATGATCATGTCACATCGCCTTGCAACCTGGACTTGTGTAATCTAAGCCTAGGGTCTTGCGCTCTAACATGACCCAATAAAAGTGCAATTCCAAGCATGTGAATGAATGTGTTGAAGTTGAACATGCTAGAAAGTCGTTTGATTACCAGTCAATGATGTGACCTGTTAACAAGCGCGAGAGAAACCACTAATAATGAAAATGGCTCTCAAGGTACTAGAAGCACAGTCCATAGAATATGAATAAAGGAACTGAAGTTGAACACCCGTGAAATCACCCAATCGAAAACCAATGATGTGAACTTGTTGTCGAGTGCGGAGAACTTGCCATTAGGGAATGCAAGCTCTAAGGTATTGGAAGGGAGTCTCACGGCCAGCTTCCTGGATAATGAGATGAATTCGACAGGAAGTGACCATGTCGAAGGAGGGCCATGATGTATCCCACATCATCAACATGAGACAAAGGTATGCAATGATTTCAGATGATACATAGAATTAGGAGTAAGGGTAACTGTAGAAGGACTAACTCTTGAACATATTGGTGACACAACTTTGGAGTTTGGTAGCTTTTGGATCCATAGGATCGGTAATCATGATGATGTGGCATAGTTAAAATGGAAGGAAAAAATGAATGGCCCATCCCAAGAAAGTCGATGATGAAAGGAGGATATTCCAACCTGACATGAAGCAAAAAGTGTCATGTTCAACAGTGAGCTGCCGACACAACTAATAGAATTTCCCATTTCCCCCACCATTTCTGGCAAGTAATCCAATTATTTTTTAAATGCAAGCTTTAAGGGGATAACATGTGCTTTCACAGTAAGTTCATCCTTCTGATGAATCTGACCTAGAAAGTTTAATAAGCCCTAGGAAGGAGAAGCTCATGTCCATCATGGTGACGAATCTGATGTCATTTAATGTTTTAATGAGTCCGACAAAGGTGTAACTTGGTATATTTTTCATGTTTAGAGAGTTTGAAAAAGACACAAAAAATAAAACTCCACATGGTCCCTTTTCGTACATTTATGTCTCTCGAGCCCGAAAAGGTAGAAAACGATATTTGAGAGAACCACCTGACCATTTCAGTCAAGGAGTACCTTTTTCATAAATATTTCATCCCAACCCGAAAAAAGGGGTAAACATATACTAGATAGACGAAATTTTGCAGCCTTTAACGAGTTCAAAAATGACAAGAGCTCGGAAATCTTCTCATGTTTTAAGAGTCGGAAAAGAGTTGAAAGAAAACCCCTTGTTTTTATTCTCTTTAACGAGTCAAAAAATGGAAAAACTACTAGTCAATCTTTTCATCTTTTATGAGTCAGAAAGAGCTTAAAGGTGACTCGTCCTGGAGGAATGAGTGGTATAAAGGGTAGCAACTGGTTCTGGCAATGGAGGAACTACTCAAAACATGTAATGGTAAAGAGGTTGGCTAATAAAACCACTCATTACTACAGTTCCTCAGGAAAGGAAAAAACAACCTAGTGAAAGCATATGATCGGCCAAAGAGATGGTGGCAATGGAATAAAACAACCAAGGCTCATCTAGCAGAATTAGTTGATAAAAGAAACAATCACAAAATGTAAATTGGGCATGGGTTCATTTCTACACAAGCTTGAACCATGGGGAACTCTGCTCGAATTCAGTTTCATGTTTACACAAGATTGAAACAAAAACTATGCTTGAGTTCGGTTTCATGTTTACACAAGCCTGACACAAAAAACTATGCTTGGATGAAGAAAAATGGTGTGCCCCCAGCATGATAAGAGCTGAGGCACATGCCCCCCAAACTTCATTTCATTCACCAAAGTAGACATCAGGTTGCTAAAAGGTGGATGGAATGAAGTTGCACTTTCGAGATCAAGGAAAGACTCGATTAGAATTTACAAGATCTTAATCAAATACTCGATTTGGAAAAGGGAGTTGTTTCATTTTTTAAGGAGGTTGACATAGTAAAAGAACTATCCTCGGACATCTGTTTCATTGTTTAACAAGGTAGAGATAAGAAGAAACTATCCTCAGACCCTTGTTTCATTTTTTAATGAGCTTGACACAAGAAAAGGAACTATGCTCACACCCCTTGATTCATTTTTTAACAAGGTTGTCACAAGACAAGGAACCATCCTCATGACTCCTTGTTTCATTTTTTAACGAGGTTGACACAAGACCAGGAACTATCCTCACGATGTTTTTTCATGACCCATAAGAGAACATGGCTCCCAAGAGGTCTTCACTAGATGGAAGAACCATGCTTTGGGAGGAATACAGGTCGTTTGGTACCAAATACATATCAGGTTCCAATGCCTCCAGTACATAATGTACAATACCATCTGTGTGATATGCCTTGATGTTTCTTGTCTCCTCCAATGTATCTGGGTTCCCACACTTCTACTAGCATCTCATTGATAGCCCCAAAAATAGAAGTTTTAGGGCTTATTCCCTTTAGTCTCCAACCAAACCAAACACACTATTCTCCCTCAAACATAAACTAGAGAGCTACAAGCTATAGATGTCTTGTTGATTATTCAAGCTCCAAAAATACTAAGACTGAAACTACATCCAAACACCAGTTCAACTTGGGAAAGGAGGGGCTTATATAGCTTTGATGCAGGGGAGATAGTTCCTCTTATCATGGAAGAGGCCTTATCTCTTGGGTTTGTTCCATCCTAATAGGGGAAAGGAAACCAAACTAACTTCCTCGGCTCCATCCAGCCCAACCATTTACTGGACTTCCATTACAAAGCTTCTAGACCTGGAAGCTTTGAATCCATATTTAACTTGCCAAAAGAGGATCGACACGACTAACACAAGGCTCAATAGTGTTTATTGGTGCTAGTCCCAGTGTTAAATTCTACAGATAGGCGCAGGGGATGAACTGGTCATTAGCATCGGTCTTGTACACTGGGGTAAAATAAAGATTCTTGGGAAATTATGCAAAAGGGAAACGTTCTTCTGATGAAGAGGGACATAATGGGAGTTTCTTCATGATGGGAAAGCATGTAGGGTTCACTGTAGAGGTCCTCCAGGATCATGGAATGGGGAGTATAGGGATAGTGACAAAAGTTGTGTAATATGTCTTAACTTTTTTTCTTTTCTAACCTCTTTTTTCTCTTCTCTTTTTTTTCACTTTCTTAAGGTAGATCAGTGTCGTAATTGGGATTCCCTTTTTAAAGATGGATATATCCATACCTGGTTCTCTAAGGAAGTCTACCCAGTCATTCTCCTTGATTTTCTTTTTCTTAAACCAACTTTCTCTGTTTCTGGAAATTCTGTAGCTTCTGCCATGATAGACTTTGTCATCATAAATTTATGTCTCTAATTTCTGCATCAAACCCATCAAAATCCTGAGAAAAATATTTGGTAACCTCTGCCTCATGCCTGTTAAATTTTTCAAAGAACATAACCCACCCTACTCACTACAACTAATCTCTAACTCTCAAGTATGCTTGAAGAAACTTAATTTTATTTGGTTCATAGTGGACAATAATCTCCATGCTGAGAAGAAGTTTTGGTCCTTGGTTGTTTCTTTTCAATAGGGATGAGGGAAGACTGATACAAAAAGGAGTGAGCAAAGTTTGAATGGTAGGGGTTTTAGAATGGAGCGGAATGAAATGAAATAGAGTAGAATGATATTGGAATAATGTTCCCACATATGTATTTGTTTTATGATTGAATTGTTCCTTCTGTATAATTACCCACGATTCCTAGATCTGATTTCATAATATTGGTGGAATGTATTTGATTTTGATCAAATTGATGTGATCGATTGAGTAATGATGAGGGAGTGGGGTATAACGGTTATGATAATGAGTCTAATTTTTTTAGCAGTTTTATAAAGTCTTTTAATGATTCAAACTTTTCTTTGATTAAATCATCCAGGAATTAAAACCTAAGTTCTTATATGAAAAATAATTCAACATTCTACATATCTTTACTTCTGTGAATTCCCTTGATATTCCTTTTCTGTGGATTTTCTAATGTTGGTGTAGAATTCAGACTTGGCTATAGAATTGAAGATTGGCTGCAAAATAAAATAAATTTTGTTGCTACTTATCATTTCTTGAATTTTGCTTGTTTGATCAGGAGAATACTCTTTATTGTTTTTGTTTCTTTTGGTGGTCAGTGAAAAAGAGTGGTCCTTAGAAGTATTGCTTGCCACCTGAAATTTATTAGAAAAAGAAGGGTAGAATGAAATAGGGACAAGAAAAAAGGAATTATGAAAATCTAAACCGCCAAGAAGTCTTTGTTTTTAGTTAATATTTTCTATATAAATATGTCAGCATAGTTAGTTTTCATGTTTATACTTTTATTATTATTATTATTTACTTTATTTTATTATTTAATTTTTATTGGAAAAATTACAATGAAGTTGGAGAATAAGAAGAATAATTTCCTTTCTTGACCAACTTGAATTTAGAATTCTCTTGCAAATATTTGAAAAAATCTTCCTTTGTTAGTGGTTTATGATACAACCTTAATCTATGACCATTGACAAGGAAAGTAACTTGTTCATCATCAATAGTTTTGATTTTAACTACCCCATTATAAAAAATAATATAAATCTCATAAGGACTAAGCCAATGAGTTTGAAATTTCCTTTGAAAACTGTTGAATTTGGAATAGAAAAGAAGAGCCTAGTCACCTTGCTTAAACCTTTTAGATTTGATAAATGTGTCATGTCACTTTCATCTTTGTTGTTGAACTATGTTGGTTCTTTGAATAACATCTTATCGGATCTCATCTAGCTCATTCAATTGTTCTAGTCTCCATTTTTGAGCTTATGATACATCAAGGTTCAGTTTAGTTGTTGTTCTAAAGGTATCCACTTGGAACTCAATTGGAAAAAAAAAAATATTTCCATAGAAAATCTCATAAGGAGTATGTCTAGCTGTATTCCTCCATGTAACTCGATATGCCCATAGTTCTTCTCGAAGCTTTTCTGCCCAATCCTTCCTATGCAAATGCACAGTCTTGGTGAGAATTGATTCCAATACTTTGTTGGTGGATTCCACTTGTCCATTGGTTTGTGGATGATATGGAGTATACTTTCGATGCATGATATTACATTTCTCCATGATATTTTGCACCAACTTGGATGTGAATTAAGTACCTTTATCTGTTACAATTTGTCTTGGAACATCAAAATGAGTAAAAATATCCTAAAAGGAATGCTAACTACAACATTTTCAGTTGCAAATAAAAGAGGTTTAGCTTCTACCCATTTTGTAACATAATTTGTGCAAGAAAGTGTGTACATTTTCTGTTTATATGAAGGATTTATTGGTCCAATAAAATCTAGAGCCCATTTCTCAAAAGGCTCTACAAGTATCTGTGGTTGTAGAGGCATTTCATCTAATGGAATAGGCTTCCCCATTCTTTGATAACTATCACATCTTTTGACATATTCTTTGGCATCCTTGAAAATGGATGGCCAATAATATCCCAAAAGAAGGATTTTGTAAGCAATTATTTTGTCAGCAAAGTGTCCTCCACATGGCTCAACGTGGCAAGCTCTCAAGATTTCCGATACTTCATCTTCTCGAACATATCTTCGAATGATCAAATCGGGTCTAGTTTTGTACAATTATCTATCTTTCCAAGAATAAGGTGCACTGGTTTTGATCACTTTTTTCTTTTCTCTAGCTAATAGTTGTGGAGGTAACTTTCCCGTAGCCAAATAATTAGCAATATTTGAAAACCAAGGTGTTTTAGTAGATACTGAAAAAAGATATTCATCAAGAATGTTATCTTTTATAAGAACATCATCATTATCATTCGGAATTCTAGAAAGAAAATCAGTAACTTTATTTTCTTTTCTTGGTCTATCAAGAATAGTAATGTTGAATTCTTGTAACAATAGCAACCATATTGTAATTCTACCACTAGTAATTGGTTTTTTCATTAGATATCTAATGGAATAATGATCTGTATGACTGAAAGTTTCATAACCAATGATATAATGACGAAAATTATTAATGGCATGCACAACAACTAAAAACTCCTTTTCTATGACAATGTAATTTAACTTTGCTGGAGTCAATTTTTTTCTCGTATAATAGATAGCATAAGGAGTTAAATATTTTCGTCCTAACATAACTCCCAAAGTTGTATTTGAAGCATTAGTATAAATATGGAAAGGAAGAGACCAATTTGGTATCCTTAAAATTGGTGCTTCAATAAACTTTTGTTTCAATGTCTCAAATGCTTTTTGATAGTCAGAATTCCAAACAAATCCACAATATTTTGTAAGAAGTTTGAAAAGTGGAGAGGTTATTTTTGTGAAATTTTCTAGGAATATTCTATAATATCCAGAAAATCCAAGAAAACTTCTAATATATCTATGACAAATGAGAATTGAAATTTTATAAATTATTTCTACTTTAGATGTATCCACTTTAATACCATCACTTGAAATATGCTGGCCTAAAACAATCCCTTCTTTGAACATCATAAAACATTTTTCATGGCTTAATGAAAGGTTTGTATCTTTACATCTAATAAGAAATTCTTCCAAATTTTCAATAAATTCCTCAAAAGTATCACCATACATAGTGAAATCATCCATGTATACTTCCACACAATCATGAATTAGATCATGAAAGATACCTAAAACTACTCTCTGAAATGTGGCAAGTGCATTACATAATCCAAAGGGAAGTACCCTATAGGCATATGTTCTCCATGGACATGTAAAAATAGTTTTATCTTGATCTTCTAGTGCTAGTTGGATTTGGTTATATCCATTAAAACCATCTAAAAATGAAAAATACTTCTTTCGTGCCAAGGCATCTAATACTTGATCTATAAAGGGTAGTGGGAAATGATCTTTTAAAGTGGCCTTGTTTAACTCACTATAGTCAATACACACTCTCCATTTTCCATTTTTCTTAGGAAAAATCACTAAAAATGACACCCTTTGACTATCTGATATTAGATAGGTGAATTCACATTAAGCATCTTTTGTAACTCCTCAACAATTTCTCTCAGATTAGGATTCATCCTTCTTTGAGGCTGTCTAACTAGTTTGGAATTTTCCTCAATATAAATATGATGCATACAAGTTTTAGGATGAAACCCTTTCATATCAGTGTACTCTCATCCATAAGTAGAAGAGTGCTTTTGTAGCATCTATATAAATTTCATCTTTTGAAATTCTTCCAAATTATTATTAATATTTAATGTTTTATCTGGAAAAAATTCTACTTGATAATTGCCAAAGTTTTCCATAGAACGTAAATCCATTTGGTGAGATGATAGATATTCAATATGTCATTTCTCTTTAAAACTTTGATCTTGCTCACAGTATGAAGAAGAATCTTTATTATTCATTAAAGTTATCAATTGATATTCTTCATCTAATTGTGAAAGAGTATAAACTAGTTACATATAATCAAAGTCTTCATTATCATCATCTATCCAAATTTCACTTTCTACTACAGTTATTGTTTTTGAAGGAGGATACAATGTAAATTTCTTAGTGTAACTCCCATCAGAGATATACATATCACCAGATCTACAACTTATGAATGCATCAGTTGGAGCTAGCCAAGGTTTACCAAGTATCAATGGATGGCCTCCTAAATTATTATTGGAAGTTAAAATCATGAAATCTATAGGATATTCCCAAGATTATAGAAAAACGTATACATCTTTTAATACTCCAGCTGGTTTGATAACAGATCTATCTACTAACTGTAATAATGTAGGGCTATATTGAATATTAGGAAGCTTAAGTTTCTCCATTTTCTATCTACTTGTGATATTGATGGGTGCTCCTAGATCAACTAAAGTGTTTGGAATTTCAACACCATTAATATGAATTTTCAGAATGGGACTACCAAGGTTTAGATATTTTTGAACAATAGGTTTCCCCATCATGATATCAACAATTTTTCCTATTAACTGGAATTTTTTAACATCTTTTCTTTTTCTTCCTGATTTTTCTAATGCATAGCTCCTTAATTGTTTTTGAAAATATTTGTATTTCCTTATTAGATTGGAGTAAAGGAATTTTTATGCAAATATTCTTAAGTTCATCTAGCATATCATAGTCTGGTAAAATAATTTTCCTTTCTATTCCTTTATCAATTTTGAGCCTTTCAGGAAAAGGTGGATCATGCAAAGAAATAGAAGGTTTTTCTACAAGAGGAACTATAGGAGCTTGATTTATTTGCTAATACTTTGATTGTATAGGAACACCTTCCTTTAGAGGAATATTTTCTTGATCAAGATTTGCATCATTTTCATGAAATTCATCCTCTTTAGATTTTTGGATGGATATTGTTGGTGATTTCTTTTGTAAAACCCTACTAGAGCTAAGTTGAACATCATTTAGACCTAATGGGGTAATCATACAAGCTTGAAAATTTTGTCCTTCAACATTATAAATAGCTTGTTGATTCTTATTGTTTGTATTCAAAAGTGGTTGAGCACGTAACTGATTGGGTTTTTGAGGAAATGCTAATGAAAGTTGTTGATTTGGATTTTGAAATTAAGGAGGTTGGGTTGGTTGAGGAGGATAATATTTTGGTGGAAAAGAAGGATAAGTTTGTCATAATTGAGGATATTGAAATATTTTCCATAAGTATTTTTCTAACCTTGTGCCCAAGATGGATTTTGAGATTGTGGGGGTCAAGTTTTCCATGGCATGGGTGTAGTCCATTTGTTTTGTGGTTGTGCATATGATTGAGTATTGAAACCTTGAGTCATATTTGATTGTTTATTTTTCCATGGTATTTTAGCAATAAAACAAAGAGATTCAACTTCGCTTGTTCCAACTTCATGTTGAAAAACAACTTTAAGACCAGATATCGAAGGACATTCCTTTGTATTATGATTTTTAGCACATATGACATCAATTTCTATATTATCAAGGCGACATTCTCTTAAGGAATGTTTATTCCTACACTTAGGACATAAAATAGATAATGCAATATTCTCAACTTTTTTCTTGTTTTGTATCTTAAGGGTATCTATTTGTTCACTAAGACTCCCTAGGATATTTATTTTGAAATTTTCAAGCAAATTGCCTATTTCATCTCTACTTATTGTTCCAGATTCACATTTATTAATTCTGGGCATCACAGGATCTCTTGGATTTTTACCAATTCTAGCCTTACCCCTTGAAATATGCTTACACAAATAACAAATTTCTCCAAATGAGAGTTGTGAAACATATCCCTTGCCCATTAAATTAATAAGGTCAATCCATTCATCTCTGATGGATTTTAACAAAAGATATTTTAATGTTTCATCATCTAAATTATGCACCTTAGCCCTTTTAATGAAATAATAAAATATTTCAACTAGCTCTTCAAGGATTTCATCCTCTTTCTGCATCATCTTAAATACTCCATCCTTAAGGTTATGGGGCATGTAATAATCCTTATATTTTTCTAAGAACATCTTTAATTTATTCCCATGTTCTAATAGAATGTGTTCCTAATCCCATGAACCATTTAAGTGCTCCATCTTTGAGAGCAGCTAGAAATAATTTCAATTTTTGAGGATCAAGTAAATAGTCATAAGATCTACATATAACTTCAAACTCAAAAGAAATGTTTCAGGGTCCTCATTTCTCAAACCATGGAAATTAAGAAGGATGAATGGTGATATGTTCTTCATTGTGCTTGTTGTATCCTCATAAAAAATGGGAAATCTATAAGGATATAGTTCCCCCCCTCCCACCTCTACTACCTCAACCTTGACCTCCTCCTCTGCCTCTTCCACCTCAAATCCTAAGTTTACCAATTACATTTTGTACTTATCCTTCTCTTTCCCCTTCCATTGTGGATTCCTCAGAGCTAATATAAGGTTCTATGAGAGGATTATCTAGCTCTTATTTTGGTTCATACAATAAAAATACATATGTGCTCCAAAACATCAAACAACAATATATATCCAATGTAATAACCTAGTATGGAAATACTTTTAAATGAATAATAATATTTATTGATAACACCTAGTGAAGAAGTTCTACAAAAAGGGTCTACAAACCCCCCTCTGTGGTTAGAGTCCTTCGACGTCCTTGATGCTTCAGTAATTGTTTCTCTCTCTCATTGTGTGAAAAACCCAAAACAATGTGTAGAACTCAAGTGGGAGCACAAATGAAAAGAGACGATAATGGTGACGATGATAATGATCATGGTGAAAAATGAATGAAAAACCCTCTTATTTATAGCAAAGTACTAAGTTGATATCGAAAATGGAAAATAATAAAATAATATTGGCCAAATCAAGATCTAACTGTTAGGAATACTTATTATATTTTTTGGAGAGAAAAGATATTCAAAAAGGTCAAATATCTTTATTTAGAAATAATTAACAAATAAAATGATTTATTAATTATTTCGCAAGGATTAATAATGGCATGAAATTGAAATAATTGTTAAATAGTGATTTAACAATTATTCCAATAATAGAATTAAGGAATAATAAATAAATAGTGATTTATTTAATTATTCCTAGGTGATTTAGTCAAATGTGACAAGGAATAATTATCAAACAATGATTTTAATAATTATTCCAAGAGAAAATTAAATAATTAATGATTTATTCAATTATTCTCATGGGGTTTTTAATTTTAATAAGAAATAATTTAGTATAAATGATTTACTAAATTATTTCCCATGGTGAAAGTGATTTTACCATAGTAAAATTAATCCTATATGGTGTATTTCGATCCGCCTTGTTAGAAATGGCTAGGTGACCATTTTTTTGTGATAAAAAATTGTCCCCCAATGTATGAGAGTTGGGAGAAAATTGTATGACTAAAATATGTTGTAGGTTTAAACTTCCACAAGTCACCAAAGGAAGGGCTGAGAGAGAGAGAGAGAGAGTTGAAGCAATGCAAGGAAGGACAAAAATGGAGAGGGCGATACCTACTAAATTGATAGAAGTTTCTTTTTATGTTGGAGTACATTATCTCAATATGAGATGGGAGAGGCATACCCATACTCGCCGAGATAACTGAGTACAAATAATAATGGTGAGCCCAACAATGTGGGACTGAGCTACAAAGTACATGATATATGATATGTTGGCATCAATGGGCCTGAAAATAATAGAAGAAATCATGTATACATAATGTGCCTAGAAAGACATAGGTCATGAATAAATAGAATCTGAGTACATGAGACATAATGCCTCTTGAGATGACATGGTGAGGGGTGATCACAACCAAAGAAGCTTCGTTGAATAGGAAAGGGATTTGAAGATCTAAATGGATCATCTGAAGGATACATGCATGTTATGGGCACTGCAAGCAGCTGAAACCGAACCCATCACATCTACATAACTATATCTGAGGCTAGATTAACATCTGCAGACATCCAGACATGTGGGGGGATACCTACAGGGACACTCCCTCATGAGGTCTAGAACATCTGACACACAGCCATGAACCATTGGGAAAATCGTCTAGATCACCAAACCATCAAGTGTATGATTCTCAATCATGTGATAATGAGTTGGCGTCGAGCATGTGAGAAAAAACCAAGTCAAAAGGAAATGATGATTCCCTTTGCTTGATCCAGGGCATTGAACAAAGATGAAGGGTGGAACCAAGACACACCTCCCTCTAGACCATGCTTTTGGAATAAATGTGCTAAAGCCGATAGAAGAGGGCCTACCAGAGTTAAGGCAATGAGGAATCCTTAACAAAGGCACGAGGTATCATAGTAGAGTGACTAATAGACTGACACCATGGATGATTATGGAAGGAAACAAGATAAGTGGTAGACTAATGACTTCCCTTGTCAGAGCATGATATGCATGGTTGACCTGGTAGTGACTGACTCGATTCCATAGGGGATGGTCAATTACTCAGACAGGGGTTTTTCAAAGATGGAGCAGTATAATTAGAGACCAAATATGAACACGATGGGATGGATGCGACACAAACATGTATGGAACACTATAACTGGACTCAAGGGGACTCAAAACAGACTCCATAGATGTAAGAGTGACTTATCTTAGATGCTCTGAACAAGGGTGACTCAATGATGTTGCCACATAGGGGAGGCTTAGAGGGGACCATAAAAACATGAGTAAATAATGGTTACACATGACAAAAATTAACACGTGATTCAACTAGTGCATAGGTAAATTGGTACCAGACTATAGGTCACTCAAACGAAAAAAAAAAAAAAATATTTTAATAGGCGACAAAGTGAGACCTCGTGGAAAAATGGTTTCCTGGTGAAGTGTCAAATTACCAAAAACAAAGGGAGACACATTAGAGAAATTAGTGAGATATTTCCAACAATGTTGACAGTTCATCAAATCAAGCTAGAGTTTGGTCGTAATAAGTGACAAAAAAAACCATGGTTTTTCCTATAAAGGGGATTTTTTTCCCCAAATTCATTTCGTTTGCATAATGAGTTGTTAGAGAATTTGGAGAGGAGTATAAGGCCTTAAATCTTGTGGAGATTGTAGTAGAAAAACCAACTATCAGAATCAAGATCTGCAAGTTTTAGGTGGGTGGCCTTACTTTTATAAAATGGCCTTAATTCTTGTTGGAAGGATGGTTCCTCGTGAAGAATCAAGGAGAAAAGAATGAGGGAATGAACTACTAGAAATGGTCAAGAGTCATCCCCTCCCACCAAGTCAAACATGGAGACCAAGTGGTAAGTATGGCATCACGTAGAGTATAATGTTTGAATATATGGTATCAATTAATTATGATATGTGATATGTATATGGCTCGTCAGAGAGGCCAATAGCACAAACTATCCAAGGAATGAGAGGATAATCAACCATACCTAGATCATTGGAGTCTAGGCCGATACTTATATTAATTAAGTGAGAAGGTGTATAGGGGCCATCATGCCCCCGAGCATGAGATACTTCCCCCAAACATAAGTGGATGGAGGGGATTGATCAGGTAGGAATGATGCCCCCTAGCTAGATGAGTTTGTGGAGTTCCATTGTGTTCCAAGTGCTAAAATAATGGATTCAAGCATTCAACCCTACTAGCACAAGATCCTGTAGAGGATCATGAGTAGATATAGGGGCATAGGTGCCCCCCCAAGATGCAATGGACATACTATATGTATTTATATTAATGGACTCCAAACACATTTTGATGATGTGGTTCACCAATTGTTTATGTTATGGATGACTTCTTATGGGAAGAATGGACATATACAGTTAGAGAAAGGAAATGGTGGATTTCCAATCTTTTTTGGCACTGCATATATGAATTAAATGGATTGAATTTATTGGTTTGGCACTGCATATATGAATTAAATGGATTGAATTTATTGGTCCACATACATGGTATCACCATACCAAATATTGGCTTCGGATATATGAACTAATGCTCACCTAGACAACACAATGTTTGGCCAACAACAATGTCTAAGGGACTAGGTTGTTGATGTAAGATGGAGGAATTATTAAGTGGATCATCCCTCTAGTGATCAAAAGTGATACAAGACTTTAGAGGTTCTTATAAATGGGGAAGAATAATAGTATTAGAATGGAAACTACCAGATGCACTAGGAGGTTTGGGGAGAATTGCTTCTCTTGGACTCTAAAAAATGGATGCCCCCTTACCCAAACATTGGGTGGAAATTTAATGGCCACAATGTGGATGTGGATCAAATTCATGGGTTTGAAGGGGTGATTAAACCAATCTAAATCACTATGGATGAAGTCTTTGGACTCCAAAACATATTGGTCGTGGGTTTGTTATGGAAGGAAGAATGCACAATGGTGCATATCATCCCAAGGATAATCAAGGGTGGTCCTAGCTTCCATGATGTCCTCATAAGAATGAAATATGGGAGGATGGGAGGAAGAGAGACCACATGATGTGGAGGATCTACTTGAAGCATCGTCATGAGAGACAAGGTTCACATACGCATCGTCAAGGCTGGGAGAAAGTGGAAAAGCAGATGTGACATCTATTGATGTCGAGACCGAAGTGTTCGTCAGAGAAGATTCAACAAAATCACAATAGGAGACGTCTAGAGAGTCCCAATATATCGATCCCATGGATGACAATAGGTATAGAATAGGAGCGGTAATATCCTTCATCTCGACATCAGGGGGAGGGATCACGACGAGTGGTTGAGATACCTCCTGCTTTGGCATAGGAGTGGGACCAAAACCCGCAGGTAGAGGAGAGGTGGAATCACTGTCAGTGTCATCTAATTGACGCAGCACTTGAAGTGTACCAAGAAAGTCTTCAAGACAGGGACATTGATGAGATTAATGGCCATAATTATCACACAAATCACAGGGGTTATTCGTGCGTAACGATCTGTTCTTCTTAGCTGACTCGGGTAAGGTGACATGGACCTCAGGAATGTCATAATAATGGAAGGTATCAAAAACCACATTCTTGATATGAGGGAGTTCAAGAAAATTACCGGTGGCATGACTAACAACATCACACAAAGCACATGGAGGAGTAGGCTTTGGCGGCTTAGGAGGAGTTGGAGTTGGTTGGTGTGCCTTGTCTTTGGTTCTCTTTTTTGGGCTTTACCCCCTCACTAGATGATTTCGCAATAGGAGTGGGTTCCTGTTGAGGTTGTTGTGGAACTGAAGCAAACGAAGGGGTAGGAAAAATAGGTTGAACCAAGGTCAAAGCAATGTAAGGTTTAAGTTGATCAAGGGGAGCGTTTGCGGGAGGATCAATGTACCATACTGGGATCCCAAAGGTAATGTTAGGTAAACTAAATGTAGCCATAACAGGTGTAGAATAAACTCCCGAGCGTGAAAATAATAATGGTATATGACTAGAAGGGTAATGACCTTAGGGAATGACTCCAAGATGGTTAAGACCCAGGGGAATGGTTCCGGGTTGAAAAGAATAGGAGAGATACCAGTGGAAGAAAATGGACCTTGAGGAGTAGTACCATAAGGCTAGGTTGAGTTGGGAACAACAAGTTACAGGGATGTTGGTTGTTGTGAAGGAATACTAGGCCACTTGCGGGCAGCCCATGACGCTTGAAGCATGAAAACACTGGATGAGATTAGCTCTAAGGGGGTAGGTGGTGGACCATAATAAGCACCAAGCAAGGTGGAATATTTGTAGACTCCATGAGAGACATTAGTGAGGGATGAGATAGTATTATTTCCAATAATCAATGAGATAGTGGACTGAGGTGAAGTTTGAGACTTAGGATCATAGTACATCAGTTGATCGATGGTGATGATATTTCCATTATGAGGAGAAGCAAATCTTGTGGAAAACCACAGATGTGACAACTAACATAGAATAGGTGTAACTACGACCCAAGAGGATGTTATAATTTAATAGGGCATCAATGACTTCGATGTCGATAGCGACAACCTTGTCGGAAACAGTGATAGGACAATTGTGATATAAGCCAAGGAGTTATGAGGGGTGACCATCCCAAATGCAGAGAGTGATGGTGGAAGGAGACAGGTTAGGTGAACCATGTTTCTTTCAAGCACTAGCAACCATCACACAGATGGAGGTGAATTCATTTATGATACACCATTGAATAGTGTCATTTCTTATGAATACTGGTATTTTAAATGCAATGGATGAAGGAAGTGGGGGACGTTCTGATTTGTCAACATCAAAGACAATCATACAATCATCATGGGGATCCACAACACCCAAAGCAGAGAGTAGAGATTTCCATTGGGATGGGCATGTTTGGAGAACTTCCAACATTGACATGGAAGTAGGGGACTGTGCCAAGTCATCTACTATGTTATAGGCATGGGCGGCTTTAGTAGAAGCAGTGTTTTGACGTAATGGACCTTTGGGGATATTGGGGATAACCTCTACCTTAGGTGGAGGGACCTATAAGGTATCATTTGTTAATGTGAAATTTCTTGGAAGGTGTACCAAAAACATCTCACTTAAGTCACTGGTGACAAGTGAACTTAACAACAATTTGTGGCTACTTAAGCTTCATATTAGCAATAATAAAATGAGAAAAAATTGCAATAAAAAGACATATGTGATCCAAAACAACAAACAACGGTATATATCCAATGTAATAAACCAATATGGAAAGACTTTTAAATGAACAATAATCTTGATTGATAACACCTAGTGAAGGAGATCTACAAAAAGTGTCTGCAAATCCCCCTCCGTGGGATGGGTTCTTTGATGTCCTTGATGCTTTAGTAATCGATTCTCTCTCTCAATGTGTGAAAAACCCAAAACAATTTGTAGAACTCAAGTGGGAGCTCAGATGAAAGAGACGATAATGGTGACAATGATAATGACCATGGTGAAGAATGAATGAAAAACCCTCTTATTTATAACAAAGTATTGGGTTGATCTCGAAAATGGAAAATAATAAAATAATATTGACCAAATCAAGATCTAATCGTTAGGAATACTTTATTATATTTTTTGGAGAGAGAAAAGATATTCAAAATGGTCAAATATCTTTATTTAGAAACAATTAACAAATAAAATGATTTATTAATTATTTTGTGAGGATTAAGAATGGTGTGAATTCAAAATAACTATTAAATAGTGATTTAACAACTATTTAAATAATAGAATTAAGGAATAATAAATAAATAGTGATTTATTTAATTATTCTTAAGTGATTTAGTCAAATGTGACAATGAATAATTATCAAACAATGATTTAATAATTATTCATAAAGAAAATTAAATAAATAATGATTTGTTCAATTATTCTCATGGGGTGTTTTAATTTTAATAAGAAATACTTTAATAAAAATGGTTTACTAAATTATTTCACATGGTGAAAGTGTTTTTACTACCTACATGGTGTATTTCAATTTGCCTAGTAAGAAATGGCCACGCGATCATTTTTTGGTGATAACACAAAGTTACATCAAAATCAAATTACTTAATTGAATTGAAATGTATTGCTTGCAGAAATGAAAGTGTATTTTAATTACAGAGTTCAAAAATTACTTCTACTTGCATAAAAGGAAATGGTAATACTATATTGCAGGAAAAATATTCTAATGCTGCTTGTAGAATTGAAAACACTACAACATCATTTTGTAGAAAGGAACTTCAACACTAATTGCATAAAAGGGAATTACATAAGAAAAACTAATTACAGAAAGAAAAGAGGCTACTTACAATTGCAGAAAGAAACTACTTTTAGGAATAAAAATCAAATGAGAACTTGTAACTATAAATGATTATTGATGTGTGTGATTAACTCTAAAAGACATTTATTTTGCCATCAATGAAATTAGCCGAGTAATGAACCCTGAAAGGAAACACATATGAAATTTAAATCTTTTTGGTAATTTTCTTTTATGAGCGCTCTAAAACTAAAGTAACAAACGATCAAATCATAACTTTAATGAAACTATCCTAAGAGAAAATAAACTTCAAAATACTATCACACTATGAGAAAATGGAAACATAAACAAAACTAGATATCCTGACAAGTCGATAGGGGGCCCCTTAGTGAGATTAATTTTGCTATCGATCAGATGATTTATTAGTCACACATTGAAAATAGAGGATTGTATTAACTTGAAACAGAGTATCACAAATTCTGGAAACAAACCATAATAAACTTAATAATCGAACTTTGTTTTGGGTCTCAACTTATGGCTTTTATACAAGTTTTCATTAAACAACTTAAAGGGTTTTATGACGATACGAAATGAAACTATTTTTCCATCTAGGAAATAGATTTAAACTAAAACTTTATCTAGTTATGATTTTCTACTAAAAGAGAAAATCATAAGGGATTCTTCTCGAATCATATCCTCATGGTTGAACAAGTCTTATGCACGCTCGTCTGATGTCATTTTGATCTCTTCTTGCCTTCGCTTAACCGTTGCACTGTGATACTCAAATTTTGACTTTGAGTTTGACTCTTAGATCTCTTGATGTATGTAGCCTTCCAAGTCATGCCAATAGGTGGTCATTCATGTAGTGAACATTTGTCATCTTCAAATACTCTTCATCCCTTTACTAATTCACTGCAACTCGTCTAACCATGAATATCGTTGCGGAATTCAACATTAATTGTAGAATGTTCACAATTTTGTTATTGTAGGAATGTTTTCATTATAATTCATAAAGAAACACGGATTCTAAACATGGATGATAAATACATTTCTATAAGTTGTATTGACCTTGAGTGCTACAAAAATGGTGAAAAAAGGGTGACAGAGATGGAAAAAAGGTAGTAAAAAAGGAAACAATTTCAGACTTCAACACCATCCATACACGTTGGCGTATAACCTAAGGCATCAAAGAGAAAATTATTTTGTTTGAAGAGGATTTCTCTATCCACCCTTTATAAAGTGTGTTTTGAAGCTTCATAAAATTTATTCAAAGCTAAACCATAACTTCAATAGTTGTGGCATATGTATATTTATTTGGGTCATATCTCCCATGTGAGGCCCAGAAAGATAACTAAACCTATTTTTCACGACATGGAGTTCAAGCTAGTAGGGAATCCCCTTTATGTTCTTGATTCTCCACCATGTTGATATCCTTATTGACTAGTCAAGTAGGTGTTAAGTTAATCTACTAGCCCTTGGAATTTTATTTGGTGTATTTGAAACACATATATTATCCAATCCAAGAATGTGGCTATACAAATGCAACATTGTAGAAATAAATCTTTGAAAAGTGTTCAAATACCCAAAAATAAACTTCCCCAAACATATTGGTGGAGATGAGGATGGAAAACCTTCCCTTGCCTTCACTATGCTCAAATGAAATAATTCATGAGCTATGACCATATAAAAAACAAACAAAGTTACTATTAAAAAAGGAAAAAAAATGGTTTTAACTTCTTGCATGAATAGTAAATCTACATGGTAGTTTAAGAGAAAGCTTGGGAAAAAATATGTTTTCTACTAAGGTTGCTCAATCCCCACATAATCCATGATGTAGATATCATTTAGAACTTCCAATGGCAAGCATATCCTCCTCATTATATTTGAGGAAAAATGGATCTTCAAAAGAGTTTTGAGGCAATTAGTTCCTTTCAATCGAGCTAATATTGAATAGCATAGTCTGAGGCTTTTTATCAAGTGACTAGTTGATTCTTGCTCCCACATGTGTAGCATTGACTTATGAAAGGAGAGATATTTGTTCATCCTTCCTTACCAAGAAGGACCATAACTCATTGGAAAATCCATTTTTACATAAACTTGGGACCTAGACTGGTTATTTTTGTGTGGTTTCCTTCTATGCCTGGGCCCTTGGAGGCACATTGCCTCTATTTCATTATATTTCTTGGGTCTATCCTCCCTTTATGTTTGTGGTCTAGGTACTAGAAAGGCCTTGGAAAGTTTGTGTGGGAAAGTTTTGGTAGGGATAGGCTTGGATCATCAAGGATAATCTTAGATATGGTGATAAACTTGGGTAGAGGAAATAAGCATTGGAGAGGTTGACATACTACACTACATAGTAATGCAATTTATCTCCCACCTTGAAGTAGATGAATTCCCTTGTATCTTTTGATAGAATGAATTTAACATGAGCCCCATGCTAGGTCGTAGGGTTAGAAAATATATTTGGTTCATAAGATATAATTTCCCTTTTAAGGCTAGAATACACTCCAAAAGGAATCAAAGTGCATGTAAATACCAAGAATTCTTACTCAAACTAGGTAGGATGACTTAACAACTTGATCAATAAAGAAACCCTTTGACTAGAAAGGTAGCATCACTAGAACATTATTGTAAATCAATGATCTACATCACAAAGTATCTATGACGTAGGCCTTCCTAACAAATTAGAAGAGGATTCCCTTAATAATTCTTTGAATCTTCCAACAACAGCATCCAAGTGGATCCCAATATTCCCTTACGTAGCTATAGATAGTAACATTTTGGTAGGACACACCCTATGAAATATCCCAAAGATTCTCCTATCAATATGAATTGCATGTAGGATCATATTAGTCAACTAAACATTGATAATAAGATAAAAATCAAAATTACCTTATAGAAGACCTTAAGTATAAACTTATGCATGGTTTTAGTGGAGCCATCACCTCTAGTATCCAAATCCTTAACAAGTTCCATAATCAATATTATGTTCTCAAACATTGACATTTTCATTAAAAACCCCCATTAACCTATGTCATATGTTATCAAACA
Source organism: Pinus taeda (assembly GCA_000404065.3). Classification (NCBI taxonomy): domain Eukaryota; kingdom Viridiplantae; phylum Streptophyta; class Pinopsida; order Pinales; family Pinaceae; genus Pinus; species Pinus taeda. The sequence goes on from APFE030788938.1 coordinate 47,873, forward strand.
TTGACATTTTCATTAAAATCCCCCACCAACTTTGTGACATAGGTTGTGGCTTATTAGATCCAATTGTGCTAACATTGAAGGTAAAATGATTGATGTATATACTCTAAAAATATACAATATACCTTGTCTTAAAGATCATAATATATCCCTTCAACAAATTCTATAAATGTAAGATCATATTATATTTTCCCAAATAAATATATATTCTTCATGAAATTTGAATATGATATCCTCTTTTAAAAAAAACCCATAACTTTGTCAATTTAATTTAACCATATAAACAACAATTTAAATTATAAATGTTTATATAATCATATACATGAATTTAAAAGCTTTAAATTTACACACATATATTTAACTTTATAACAATAATGTTATGTTTTTCAATTTCAAGATATTTAATGTATTTCTAGATAACCATGAAATATTTAGATAATATGATTATTATTAGGTTGAGAGACGCTCTCCAACATAATAAAAAAGAGATGTTGTAATGTCCTATCATATCATGTAAACAATTTGACTTAATAATTAACAATTAAAATAAAATTGAAGAGATGTTGTAATGTCCTATCCTATCTTGTAAACAATTTGAATTAATAATTAACAATTAAAATAAAATTGAGGTTAAATAGTCAATTTATTGCAGGTGGTTTTGGGACTTTGTTTTTAACAGCTCAACCTAGATCTATCTTAACTCAGAATCTATCAAGCACTGAGAATGATTAAATTTCTTGAGGTGCAAGCCTCTTTTAAAGTGAAAATAGATTTGATCCCTCTAAATTCTTGGTAGATCCAAATTTAAAAGATGGTAAATAACTATAAAAAATTTAGATGAATAGCTAAATATATAAATAAATATAACATAAAATATATAGCCTTTGGGATTAGCTAAATTGGTGAGTCTTGTAGTTAAAACACTTTTGTTATTAAGAAGTCAATGGGTCCAAGCTTTGTGATTGGGTCAAGCTCTGTGATTAAGCCAATAAATGATCCCTCAAATATTTTGTGAACCACATAAATTATATATGTATTTTACATTTTCTTTAAAACTATATATATATATATATATATATATATATATATATATATATATATATATATATATATATATATATATATATATTAATTTATAGAACTTTATTATTATATAAAAAATCATTTTCATAAAATTTATGTTTTTATAAAAGAATGAAAAATTCATGTCTCCCTTATTTTTATTTTTTTATATTATATTGATATAAAAAAACTCATACCTTTCAATTTATTAATAAAATAAACATAAAACAATAGTTATTTCAACTTAAACTCTAACATAGTAAATAATTACTATCTTTACAAATAAGACATATCTTTGTGAGATACATAGCATGTAAGCAAAATTTAATTGTGTCAATGATATGAAAATACCAGCATGCTTTTACCCAATGTCAAAGGGTATGACATTGATTTGATACTAGCCTAGATCCATCTTAACCCAGATCTATCATGCGGTGAGAGGGATCCAATCTCTCAAGGTGCAAACCTCTTCTTTGAGTGAAAAACTTGAGTAAAGGTTTGCACCTCGAGAAATTTGATCCCTCTTGGCGCTTGATAGATCCATCTTAACTCAGATCTATCATGCAATGAGAGGGATCCAATCCCTCAAGGTGCAAACCTCTTCTTTGAGTGAAAAACTTGAGGAAAGGTTTGCACCTCAAGAAATTTGATCCCTCTTGGTGCTTGATAGATCCGGGTTAAGATGGATCTAGGCTAGTTATATAATACTATATAATATCTATATTTTTATCTATGTATCTCTTTCTTATTCCCTTTCTCTATCTCACCCCCCAAACATACTCTCTATCTCTCTCGCTCTTGCTCCCTTATCACCCCCTCTCCCTCTCCCTCCAACTCCATCTCTCTCTCCTTCTCTCTCATGATTCTTCTCTCTGCCTTTCTCTCCCACCTTCCTCTATCTCTGCCCCCGATCACTCTCTCTCTCTCTTCCCTCCAACTCTTTCACTCTCTCCCTCCCTCTCCCCTACTTTCTCTCTCCTCCATCTTTATGCCTCCCTATCTCTCTCTTTCCCTTCACTCCCTATCTCTCTCCCCTCCTCTTCTCTCTCTTCCCTCCTCTCATCTCTCCCTCACTCTCTCTCCATCTCTCCCTTGTCACTCCCTCTCTCTCTCCCACCTCTCTCTCTATATTTATTTATTATTCCTCCCTCTCTCCCCCCTCCAACTCCATCTCTCTCTCTCTCTCTCTCTCCCTCTTCTCCTTCTCTCTCTCCCCTCCTCTCTCTCTTCCTTCCTCTCTCTCCCACCTACCCTCTCTGTCCCCCTCCCCCTCCCCCTCCCCATCACTCTCTCTCTTTCTCTCCACCCTCCAACTTTGTCACTATCTCCCTCCCTCTTTCCGTCTCCCCCTCTCTTCCCTTCACTTTGTTTGTTGTAATTGCTTGGATCCTTAGTTAAAATGGGTCTATGTTGGTTCTTACCAATATATTTGTATTATATAAATTTCACATCTTTAAATATAAAAGTATTCTCATTTTTTATTTTATTAAAATCTTACCTTAATTTCTACAGGAATATTAGTAGTCGTAAGGATAGAGGGTTCAGATATAACTCAAAACTAATTATAACCTTTTCCCTTTTAGCTTCAATTAAAAAATATTATAAAAATGAATTAAAATGAAATATTTTTATTGTGAAATAAGTTACGGTTTTTGGGCATTTGGTATTAATAAGCCATGGCATTGGTCCATGGTATTGTAACAAAACCTATTTACAACTTAATAATATCCATAGTAAAGTGGGGGTGAATATCCATGGTTAAGAATCATATTGTCGTAAAATATTTTGGTTGTGAAATAAGTTATCATTTTTTGGCATGTGGTATTGATAAGCCATGGTATTAACCCATGCTATTGTAACAAAGTTTATTCACAAGTTCATAATATTCATGACAAAGTGGGGGTGAATATCCATGATTAAAAATCTTGTTATATTGTTATAAAATATTTTGATTGTGAAATAAGTTTTTTTTTTTTGGCATGTGATATTGATAAGCCATTGTATTGGCCCATAGTATTGTAACAAAGCCTATTTGCAACTTAATAATATCCATGGTAAAGTGAGGATGAATGTCATGGTTAAGATTTTTTTGTATTGTTATAAAATATTTTGATTGCGAAATAAGTTATGTTTTCCGAACATGTGGTTTCCATAAGCCATGGTATTGGCTGAGTATTGTAACAAAGCCTAATTTTTAAAAGTTAATAATATCCATAGTAAAGTGGGGGCGAATATACATGGCTAAAAATCTTGTCATATTTTTATAAAATATTTTGGTTATGAAATAAATTATGGTTTATTCACAAATTAATAACAAAATCCAAATATAACAAATTGAATTTTATTATTTTTATTACTTTAACTTTTATTACTAGTTGACCTAACATTTAAATGTTCACACTCATCTCTCCAATATCACTTTTAATTTTTTTAATTTTATTATTTATTAAGCTGACAGTTAAAATTGTTTACATACTTACATTATATTTACATATTTAACTTATACTAAATTATAGAGCACCTCTCAATACAATAAACACACTCCTTAACCATATTAAATTAATATTAAATATTATCATATAAAATTCCAAATTCATAATAATATTTCAAAAAACTAATTTCTTTTAATTATCATGGCGAAAAAAAATGTTACCCTATTTAATAATAATATTTCAAAAAACTAATTTCTTTTAATTATCATTGGGAAGAAAAATGTTACCCTATTATCTAAATTTATTTACTCATTGTCGTGGCAGTTTAATAAAATATTCATAACTTCACTTTCATTTAAGCATGGTGTAAATTAATAATAATATTTCAAAAAACTAATTTCTTATAATTATCATTGAGAAGAAAACTATTACCCTATTATCTAAATTTATTTATTCATTGTCGTTGCAGTTTAATAAAATATTCATAACTTCACTTTTATTTATGCATGGAGTAAACTGTATGAAAAAGGATAAAATAATATTTTAACATAATAATAAATTCTATTACTTTTTTATTTTATTATGAGTGAGATGATGTTCTAACAAAATATTAACAATTTTACTAACAATTTCACCTTGATTTATAAACGGGGCAATTTCGGATGGAAAGGGAGAAAATCAGAAAATATAATATTTTAATATAAAAAAAAAAAAAAAAAACAATTATTTAATTTAAATAATTTTGATGAATAAGACAAAGTGTTATAAAAACATTATGTCTTACCTTTTTTAAGAGGTACTGCGCATGCAAATTGTTAAAAACACTAAAAATTCAAATTTATTTGTTTATTAAACTACAAGGGTAAGAAGTAAAAAAATGATTTATTTCCTTTAAATAACACTAGAAATTCAAATTTATTTTAGTGTTGTGTACGCAGTTCTATGATGAATGATTTTCATGGTGGTGGTGATGTTTCTTACAATAATTTCGTTTCTCTTGCTTTTTATAATTGGTAATTGTATGTTGTCATGTGAATGGTTTAATGGCAATATGGAGCTTTGCAGTGTGTCACTCTCTACCATGAACCCTTTAAGGTAGGTTGCGTTCTCTTTTTCCTTAACATTTTTATTAATTATGTTGGAGTATGGAAACATGATGATTAAACATTCTAAACACTATCAAATTGTATGATGAAAACCTTAAATATATTTTTAATATGGCGACATTTTTCCTGGTCTTCGTGAACTTGTTTGCAAAGATGAATTTCTTATAATTCTTAGGACTCCATTTTTTCTTAAAAACAATAGTTGCATATTAAAAATGGGATTCCCTTCACTTAGCAGTGACTACTTGATTGATATGCAAGGAGATGATCACTACTGGATCGAAGGAGATGAATTAAAAATGGCTCCACTTATGTTTGTAGTTGCTTGTTTGTGGGGTGTTTTATAGCATAAACACTTCTTTCTTGACATGGCATGAGCTATATTTATGAAGGAATGAAATGAAATACAAATATAAACATAAACACAGAGATGTAGCAAAAATAAATCTTCATTTCATTGATATCAAAGAACTGAAAGATGCTTACATACAAAATGGAAATAAATTAGCTCAGACGATCGTAGCTTATCTTTGAGAAGAGATGTGGTGGCTACATGCCTCCCAACCATGTTACAATGAGGCTCAAGGGTCTTTTTATTGTTGAACAACAAAGGGAAACCCTAAACAACCAAAACCCTAACCTTGTGAGATGGAACGCTAAGAGTTTATGAGCCTCGTTCGGGTTAGTTGGACAACCAACTTCCTAGGGTCATAACTTGGTCATATAATATTTATTTGACATGTACAATACCTTGTTAGAAAGGTGTCTCTGAGTATTGCAATATTAGCGGCATCAAGCCTATTGTGGACCTCAAAAAAAACATTGTTTATGGGGTCAAAACAACTTTGGAAGTTAAGGACCCAAAAAACTGTTGAAAATAGTAAATTGTGTTATAATCAAGGAAACATATAAAACCAATTAGAGGTCCACGTGGAATAGGAGGGTGACCACCCATATCCACCTATATTAGTCCTTCCCCCTTAGGAAGTAATGGTCCCCATTACATGCAGAGCCTCCATGAGGTGAGGAAATGTCCATTGAACCTGGTCCCTGGTGAGCCACTTGGGGTGGTGATGAAGTTGGTCTACATTGAAAACTTGATATATTTGGATCCTTTACTGGTGAGTGTTATTTATTTATGTGTCCATGATCCTATTAGTCTTGGCCTATTCGATAAAACTTTGGTTGAGCTTTGTTGGTGTCATCTACTCAGCAATGTCTGATGTGTCCAACAATGGGGGAAAGTATGGCCACAAAAGGTCCACATTGAAAACTGGGTGCAAGCCAAGGAATGGTGGAATGTTAGTCTCAAAATAATCGTCTCCTATGGCCTTAGAGATTGTGTAAGGCCCCTATTGGAGTGAGCGATGTTTGCATTGAGCCCCAACGAGGCGCTCCTTCTACAAATGTAACCAAACATTGTCACCCACCAAGAACTTGTGTGGCACCCGATGTTGATCATGACATTTTTTGTACGTAGCATTTGTTATGTCCAATATGTCATGGACCTATTAGAAGATGTTCTGGACGTGTTTAATGAAGTTGGTGGCTCTGCCTGCTTCAAATTGGACATGAGTCAAATCTACCTGAGTGGCTGCAATAGTGTGGCAACATCAATGGGACATAGTGGATGGAATCCCAACCCCACCTGAAAGAGGTTGTGGCCAATTAAGTTGTGGAGAGCTCTATTGTAGTTTTATTGGATGTAGGGGAGGATTTCATCCCATGTGTGTGGATGCTTTGAGTTGTACATGAACAGGATGTGCACGATCATCCTGTTGACGACATCTATTTTTCCATCAGTTTGGGGGTGGAAGGTCGTGGATTTAGTGAGCTTGGTATCCAACAACGACCATAAGCTTGACCAGAATGTACTTAGGAACCTACTATGTCGATCTGAGATAATGGATTTTGGGATCCCAAAGTGTACCGATACTCGTTCGAAGAAGAGTTTGGTAGTGGCTTCTATTGTGATAGTCTTCTTGCAGGCCACAAGAATGGCCATTTTAGAGAAATGGTCGACGACCACGAAGACATGATCATTCCATACTTAGTAGAAGGAAGGCCTGACATGTAATCCTTGGAGATCGATTCCCAGGGATGGTCCAGAGTAGGAAGAGGAGTATACAAGATTTTTTTCTTTATTGTAGGTTCGGAAATTGCACAGGCAATGCAGGATCTGATGTACTTCCCAAAATCATGTCAAAGGTTCATTCAATAAAAATACTTCTGCAACATTGCCACTATTTTTTCTACCCCAAAATGTCCAGCGACTCGACTATAGTGCGCCTCCCAAATCATCTTGGCACGCTCGCTTGAAGGAACAAAAAGGTGTCCTAGGTGGCATTGTAGTGCGTCTTGGAGGTGAAAGTATGGAACTTGTTTTCCTTCCAAGAGCATCAGGTATATGGTGCTGAATTTTGGATCACTCTTGTAAAGATGTGACCATCCTCAAGTATCATGTCCACAAGAGTCGAGCACAATGGTCAGTGTCATAATCGATGGTTGACTAAGGTAGTCTGCAACATTATTGGTGCTTCCCTTCTTGTACTTAATGTTCAATTGCAATTGTTCTAGATATGTGGACCATTTCTGATGGTGAATCATTCTTCAACTTTCCTTCTGTTTGTATGAAGTGCAAGGGTCAGTGGTCTGTGTGGATCATCGCTTCCTTCCCCATAATGTAATGCTTCTATTGTTGGAAAGAATACATCCCTTTGTCATAGGTGGGATACTTTCAGACTATATCTGAGAGTGACTCATTGTGATATGCCACTAGATGACCTTGCTATGGTAAGAACTACACCAATAGCATAGTCGGAGGCATCTGTCTCAATTTAAAATGGTTGATGTAGATCTGGTAATGTGAGCACTAGTGCAAAGAAGAGGTGATGCTTCAACTCATCAAATGCCCACTATTGGTATTCATACCAAAATAACTTTTCTTTCACTCCGCCCTTGGTGACTTGACTCAAAGGCCAAGTTATATGAGAGAATCCCAACGGGAACCTGAGATAGAAATTGGAAAGACCCAAAAAGTTACAGAGCTATATTATGGGGTTGGTCAATCATGAATACTTGTATCTTGGCTGGGTCAACATGCATATCCCGCTCATCAATGATGTACCTTAGATATTTAACATGGGTCAAACCAAAAGTGAATTTCTCGAAATTGGCACACAATTTGTGTTGCCACAGAGTTTGGAGGACCTGTCGAATATGGTGTAGTTTCTCTTCGCAACTCTGACTAAATATTAGGATGTCGTCCAAATACACTACCACAAACGAGTTGGTGAAGGGACCTAATATGTCGCCCATCAGCCTCATGAAGGCTGCAGGGGAATTCGTCAACCCGAAAGGCATGACTAACCATTCAAAATAGCCCTCCTTGGATTTGAAGGCATTCTTCCACACATCAGAGGGTTCGATTAGCACCTAGTGATAACCAGACTTCAAGTCAATATTGCTGAAATATTTGCCCCCCTTAGATTGATCTAGAAGTTCATCAATCCATGGGATTGGATACCTATTATGGACAAAGATCTAATTTAGCACATGATAGTAAATACAAAGCCTCCAGGTTTTGTCCTTCTTTTGTACCAACACAATTGGGTTCCCACAGGGTGTTGAACTTGGCCTGATGTGCTCCATCTAGAACAACTCCTGAATCTTCCTCTTGATTTCATCATTCTCCAGAACATAGAATTAGTGTATTGGTCCATTGGATAACGATGCACCATGGGACATATCGATGGAGTGCTTGGCCTGACAATGTAGGGGTACCCCTGTTGGTTAGGTGAATATGTCCTTATACTCCTCCATGAACTTGTCAATCTGCTATTGTCATGCGAAAGAGCTCTGTTTGGAGGCTGTGAATGTGGCTACAATCTTCCCCTTACTTTGAGGGTGAATCAGAAGGAATACAAATTTCATGTTCTCGGAAATGATCTTACTACCTTGTTTAGCAGAGATCAAGGAAAAGGTGGTAGGCAGCGCTACCTCTGGTATCGAGTACAATTTATGACCCAAAGTAATAATAATAAAATGAGGTTTGGATTCATATACAGTATGATGCTTCCATAGGTATGTTTTACCTATTAAAACATCATAGACTTCCATAGGAGTAACATCGCACAATACCTCATTTGCAAAGGACTTGATGCTATAAGGAAGGTGACGCTGATGGCTGACACATAGATTCTGCCCTTGGCAGAGCCACCTAATGGTGTACATTTGTGGGTGCGGTGTTGTTGGAAGCTTCAATCTATTAATGACCTTGGGTAAGATCAGGTTCTTCTGGATCCCACTGTCAATGATGAATTGCATCGGTGAACCCTTTACCCACATTTATGAGTGGAAGAGTCACTCCCCCTGATATGGATCCTCAAGTTCTGCCTTTTGAAGCTTGATGATGGCTAATGTTGTAGTGGGTTCTGCGTCAATGATATGTTTTCCCTTGTTGGTTCCCTTGTCAAATTCCAGCTCATAATCAGAGCCTGCATCCATCTATGATTCTTTTAGCTTAATCACTAGCACCTACTTTGCGTAACATTCATTCATGTCGTGAATGGGAGTTTCATGGAACTCACATCACTTGCTAGTGTCCTTCTTCACCTTCCGTTATTCTTGGCTTGCAACTTTGAGGAGTTGTCCTAGGGGGTCACAGCCAGGCTCTTCCCTTTTCTCTATGGCATGGGGCACCTTTCCTCTGCTTTGGGTTCACAGATCCAAAGTCTTATTTCTTCTGCTTGAATTTCTGCTCAATCTTGGCGGCATATCGTTATGCTACACCAAGCAAGGATTTTTCAAGAATTCTATTTCATTGTGGATGTATTATTGCCAAAAACCATGGTACTTGAGCACCATATGTTTCTCAGAATATTTTATACCCAACTTTGTGTGTAGGGTATGGAAAAGTTTCGTTAGCTCATCCACATCTTGATCCCTCTGTTGTCGCAGTGCAATCCATTGTATGTACTTGTCTTCATAAATCACAACAAGGTAATATTGTTCCTTGATGTCATATCGAAAAGAATTCCAAGTGGGTGTGGCTGAAAACAATGAGGATTACCTCTCATTCCTCTACTCACAGTAGGTTTCCCACTAGTCCTTGACATGGGGGGTGGCTTTGAGGAGTGAAAAAGTAATCTTCTCCCTATTGGAAAAATTATGAACCAAAAAATATCCTTCCAATATATTTAACCATTTATCTATAACATCTGCATTTATCTAGACTTCAAATATGGCAATGTCAAAGTTGACTTGTACCTTAAAGGGAGTGGCACCTCCAGGGTGGATGCTAGATGAATATGTATTGCATGTGAGTATTCATCGAAGGATCTGGGAAATTTTTTCCATAATTACGTTCCTTTGTCACTCTAGGGATTCCTCGAGCAATCTTTTGAAAGGATCTCCTACTCCCTCATCTTTCTTTTCTTCTACCATGGGAGGTCATTAGGGTCAACGAGGACGGTCTTGAAAAGATTCAACCAGTTCAATCCCTAACTCCTTATACCCCGACCTCGTTGGGTACGTGCAAAGAAAAACATAGAAAGAGAAGACCGCTCTAATACCACTGATCCATAATTATGAAGGAACAAAATGAAATATAGATATAAATATAAACACAAAGATGTAGTAGAAATAAATCTTCAATTCATTAATATCAAAGAACTGAAAAATTCTTACATACAAAATGAAAATAAACTAGCTCGGGCAATGGTAGCTTAGCTTTCAGAAGAGATGTGGCGCTACATGCCTCTAAAAAGTGTTACAATGAGGCTCAAGGGCATTTATATTATTGAACAATAAATGGAAACCCTAAACAACCAAAACCCTAATCCTAGCAGATGAAACGCCAAGAGCTTATGGGCCTAGTTGGGGTTAGTTGGACAACAAACTTGCTGGGGTCATAACTTGGTCATATGATCTTTGTTTGGTCTATACAACATCTTGTTAGAAAGGTATGTCAGAATAGTACAATATTTGCAGCAACATCCACATGGAGGACCTAAAAAAACATCGTCTAGGGGGTCAAAACAACTTTGAAAGCTCAGGACCCAAAAAATTGCTAAAATAGTAAATTGTGCGATAATCAAGGAAAGTAATGAAACCAGCTGGAGGTCTAAGTGGAATATGTAGGTGGCCATCAATATCCACCTGAATCATGGCATTATTTATATAAGGAAGTTCAAAGAATTCCTCTTCTCTTTTAGCTTTTTTCATGGCAGAAATCAATATGACATGGTAGACGATACTTAATAGTTGGTGCAGTAGAAACAATGGTTTCAATATAAACCAACTAATGGATCTATAAAACCCAACAATCACCCATTTTTACAAAATATAAGCCCTTTTCCCTATAGGAATCCAAAATCATTTGAAAAAAACTTAAAACATTGCTTTTTCCCTTTCAGGACCCAAAATACCTTTGAAAAGGCTAAAACCAAACATTTTCACCTTTTACGCAATTATATGAGCTATTGCCACAAATCCAGATCTAGTCGATCGAACGACTCAAATTGAATCACAATATCGGCGATTGGGGATCCAATGGCCACAACTATTGGCGCTATCTTCCGGCGGAGGTCCGATGTGTTATAGACATATTTGGGCACTGCAACCCCAATCACATATGTCCATAAACCAAGGGCTTCTAAGTCCCTAAAAGTGTTGTTTCATTCCCTAAAGGAGCAAAGTCAGCTGATTACATCATCTCCCAGAAGTTCTCCATGAAAAACTGCTCAAAATTGGTCAAAACTGGACTATACAGACTGCTCAGTGCTAAGGGTGTGATGCATCTCACCTACCACATGCAAAAAGTGCGATGCATACTGGAAAGCCCTTACGTAGGGTGCGATGAGTGAGAGTAGACAAATGGCAGAGACAGTTTGCAAGGTGGATGATCATGGAATCTTCCAGAAACTTCTCCTGTGACACTTGCCTCTTTGAATTCGCCCAGGGATGAGTAAGAGATCATGAAATCTCCATGTGGAATTGAGAACTATCAGAGAAATGACACTAATCAAAAACCTAGAAGCTGACTCACCCACCTGCAAACATTTATATATGGATCCCTCATCCCAAAGATCCAAAGGCTAGAATCTTGTATTTTGTATTTATGGAACATCATAGTGTTGGGTGATCTAATCTTTTCATGAGGTGAAGAACGGCTTTCATGTTGGGAAGATGATGTTGGGTCAGATTAATGGGTTGTAATCCTCTCTTCTACTCTTTCTATCAATAAAGCTATTTGATTTTTCCTCCACATTCTTCTATGTCTGAGTTGATATATGCATTTGTGTGGTCATTATATATCTGGTCCTATATTGTTTATGATTGTAGATCTCTGTGCATTGATGGTATTATGTTGCTTTGACTTTACGGGTGCTCTTTGAAGCGGGACAAGCAAGGAAGGAGTGGCAAAGATCTATCAAAGGGGATAGGAAACAAGCAAGGAGCCAAGCAAAAGACTGAGGTTGGTACTCTCTGCTTCTCTCTCATCTACTTCTCATAAAGGAAAACATAACAAACTTTAGTTTGTTTGTTTCTAAGATAGCTACCCATCTTAGTGGGACTAGAAGCTCCGAATGGACACTAGATTTTCCGATAACAAAATGGCAACTCCACTGGGGAACGAATAGCTTGTTTGCTTGTCTATATTTGTTTGCTTTATAAACTACAGCTGGAGCCTGAAATTAAGCCAACTAGCCTTCGAACTGCATTTTCCATGCAAGTGCAAAGTAGATCAATGCTGCTTCAGTCCATCTCCAGGTTTTGTTTATAAACTGAACAATTGATTTGCAAACATCCTAATTGCCCTGGTGGTGGCTCAAGTAACCTCATTAGATCAGCCCCTATGCTTTGTATTTACTGACTATCATTAGCTCAACCTAAATCCCTGAACTAAGAGGCAAACTGTGACCAAAAACCAAGTTAAAGTCTCGTCCTTGGACCATCGCATTGTCTCCTTTAGGCAATCTGGATGCATCGCAACTCCCATGTGCAGTAGGTTTTTGCCTCCAGATTTTGGTTTTTTCTTCACTCTCTTCAGCTTTCTTCAGGAGTTTTGTTGTCTGTGATCAGTATACCACTGTTGAAACTCCCTTCCTTTGCATTATTCAGCCTCCATTGTACAAAGAATTGTGAATGTTTTTATGTATTTTTCGCCTCTCCTTTACAAAGAAGTAGCTTAATCGAACTATCGTCTTTTGATTTGGAAGTGTCGTAAGTGTCGTTTTCAGTCAAAGGAAAGAATTCTACTCTTCTTGATGGTCGATTACAGTGTTACTCTTGTATTTGATTTGAATTAATAGTATTTCAAGTGTCGAAAGTAGTTTTCAATTCAGAATCGCAAAGTGTCGTCCTTGTCTTCCTTTTGTATTTTGAAGAGAAAATTGTTAGTACTATCGCTTTGAAAGAAAAGATAATTCAGATTTGAAAATTAACATTCCTTTTTTCATCTACACATTAAGAAAGCGGAAAATGAATACATGCATGTGCATTTGCATTTAGACTGCTTGTTTTGATTTAGGACAGTGCATCTAGTGTGTGCTCTCTGCTCTATGTTGAAATAATTTCGCTTCTTTTTCCTTAGTAGCTAGGATTTTCATTGCAAAAAGAAGAGTAAACGACTATTTAGCATCTTATATTGCATATTTAGGAATTGTATATCTACATCATGCGGTGAACCTTAAAGGAAAACTTCTTAAGAAAGATCAACTGTAAAATAAATTAATGAAAATAAAAACGCTTTGGAACTTAACACACAACATTTAGAAGTATAGGCTAGAGATGTTTTCCGGCATCGTAAAGCCTGGTAACTATCGATTTCATCGTAGGTTGGGTGATTCCTACTCTTTGAGATGACAAGTGCCAGTACGGACTTGTGCTCCCACGTACCGTCGAGTATATATTGGGAGACCACAATAGGCTATATCCTTTATCCTTAGGAAGCCGTGCCTACTGCCCTATCGATTACAATGCATGGAACACATCATTCGGGAAGATTGACTGCCATATTGTAAAAAGTATTCTGCAGTTTTGTGATTAGTTTGGTAATCCTTCTGTCTAGACTTCCAGATTCGTCTCTTTCATTCCTTTTCAGACTCTTTAAAAGAAAAGGTCCATCTGAGCACTTGTCACTTCAGGCTCATTAAAAATCGAAGGCGACTAGAGTCATCTTTAGCTTTTTCTTTACTCTTAAGAATTGAAAAAGCAAGTTGTGTCAAAGTGTCATAAAATTTATTTTAATCGGAATAACGTCACTGTTCCCTCGTTGATCTTAGGTTGAGAAAATGGAGTCCACCAACCAAGGATTTCCCCTTGGGGGAAATCCTAGTCCTTTCTCTCTGGGGGGATGTTGGTGCACCTCATATGGCCACATTGTCCCTTCCAGGACTGACAATTGGCCTGCCAGTATGGCTCTTCTCGACCTCTGTCGTTCAAAGCACCATGATTCCTGAGCAATCAAATCAGCAATTAGATGATACTAGAGTTACCCCCCAACCTTCTACTTCGTTTATTTCTCCCTCTCCTTCTTCCTCTTTTCTTGGTAAAGCTAGCAAGGCTAAAGACCAAGTAACTGAGAAGAAGAAGAAATGGAAGGAGAAGAAGAAGAAGGAGACAATGGAAAAAAGGGGTAACCATGCATTGTCTAGCGAAAATCCACACACTGCACCGTCCAAACCTAAATCTTTATGTGTCATTTGCAAAGGAGACCACTATCATCGAGATTGTCCTTGCATCCCACGGATCTTAAAGGACTAGTCTCCCCGCTTGCACAATCCGGTGTCGTCAACCTCTGACGATCATGTTGATAGTACGTCGTCGACTAGTGAAAACGAAGTCAATGGACAGAAAGGAAGATATAAATTTCCTTGTAGACTGTGTGAAGGCGATCATGCCATCCACCATTGTCCCTTCCTAGACGAAGCTAAAATAGGCTTGGATAACCATCCTGCTTCACTGCTACGGCTTCCTCCTAGATACTAGAAACTCTTGCCGAGTCCATCGCTAGTTGAAAATCTGACTGACACACCTTTATGGTCGGTCGAAGCATCTACCATTGAAGATAAACCCTCTGAGTCCACACCATACCAAAGTCAACAGGTCGAGACGACAATCGACCCAATCTTGTCTTCAGAAGGTCCATCTTTAGATGATACTGTCACCAAGGAGAATGAGAACAACACTGTTCAAATTCTCTTCGTAAACACAAACTTCGATGAACATGGGGGCAATCTACCTGTTCCTTTACCATAGGAAGGAAGTTCGTCGGAGATGTATCTAGCCGTTTATTTTGTCCCACCTCCAAGCAACCTAGTTGTTTCCTTCGACTGGAATCTACTAGGCAAACCCTGTCTACCGTCTAATGTACCATTCTGAATCATAGTACAAGCTTACAGAATGGTCATGGTCGGTACCATCATAGATTAAGGGGCTTCTGTGAGTATCCTTTCCTCAACTGCTTGGAAAGCGCTTGGTTCGCCATCGCTTCTGCCTGAGATGTGAAATCTGATAGGCTTCGACAAAGGAACCAGTTGACCGTTAGGGATCCTTCCAAGTTTGCCTATAACTTTGAGAAGGAAAATTGTCTACTTGAATGTAATGGTAGTCCAAGGACCTTTAGATTACAATCTACTCCTTGGGCATGACTACATTTATAGCATGGGATCCATTGTCTCCTCACTCTTTCGAGTGATGTGTTTTCTGCATGAAGGCAGAGTGATCCAGCTCGTAGACCAGCTTTCATTCCTCGGCTCACACATAGCTAATAGTCAAATTCCATCTTTAATTGGTCCTTTTCCACAAGGAATGTCTCATCAATCTCCAGTCTGTCCACCTGATGAGCACGAGTGATTGGGTGATTGTGACTGAAACCCAGGGGGCATCCACCTTGGTCTGCTTCGGCAGGAAAAACCCAGGTATAAGGTGGGTTTCCACGTAGGAATATGACCAGTCTGACACACCTGTCCGTTTAGGAAAATGGGATTAGACTGGAATAAGATACTTCTGTCAGAAGGTAGGCCTTTCCCGACAGAGCAAATGTTTTGTCTGCAAATTGAATGGTAACTTGGAAACCCTACTTCGTTATACCTTGGGGCATGCAAACCCTTTTGTGCACAAGTGAAAACCAACCAGCGTAACACTAACCCCATAGTTCTTACTGACTTCAACTGCTTAAGTTAGGTGATTGGTCTGATTGACCATTCACCTTTGCAGGGGCCAAATGGCACCAGCAAAGTAAAGGAAAAGTTTTCCTACCTAACCCCAGTAGTTAATTAACCCCTAGGACAGTAGTTGGTCGTTCCTAGTTTACATGCAAAAGGCTGCGGAGCAAAGTTTTGAATGGTGCAAGCTCCCTAAAAAATGAACCTATCGATGAGACATCCTTATTATACGACTGGCATGAGTAGTTTTACACGAAGTTCAAGCTCGTTAAAAAATAAACCAAGCAATGAGCCTATGTTCCACCAGAGTTTAAGCTCATTAAAAAATAAACCCACCTTCAGTAAATAACTATTTTGATAGCATTATCATTAGCTTTTGAGCCTTGGTCATGTTCTTACCATCACCTCCACTCTGTTTTAGCCGATCATACACCTCCATTTGATTGTTTACCCCTTTTGAGGAACAATTGCGATGAGTGATTCTGTTAGCCATCTTCTTTACACTGCCGTGATTGGAAAGTTCCAAACCTTACCTGGAACCAACTGCTACCCAAAAATATCACTCGTTCCTCAAAAAACGAGTCTGCTTTAAGCTCTTTTCATATGACTCGTAAAATACGAAAAGATTGCCGAGAAATTGGCCTCTCCAGCTCGCTAAAATGATTGGAAGTGCTATCCCTCCTCCAGATTTTAATCTTTTTAGACCTAAGGGATTATTACACAAAAAGATCGAGCGCTTGTCTTGTTCGTCTCGTTAAGACTATCGAAAAGTCATCCCTTTCGTATTATTTTACACTTTTTCAGACTTAAGGGATTACGTGACGAGAAAGGAATCCTGGAGTTTTCTTTCCGTCCCTATTCAAACTCTCTAACATTGAAAAAGGACTGAGTTATCTTTGTCGTTAAACTCGTTACCCATAGTGACAAACTTGTCCATGCAAACAAGAACGAGTTTCACCATCGCTAGGCTCATTAAAACATAGCGACGGGTTTGTCCAAAGGGCAGATTATAGAACAAGCATATGTTATCCTCCTCAAGCTTAACAAATATAAAGAGGTACAGGTCAGCAATGACTGGGGAAAAATTGGGAAGAAAACTTGAAGAAACTTTATTGGTAGCAAGTCGCTCTTGAACATGACACTTTCACTCCATCACCATGATTGAGTCAGGTTGGGTTATTCCATTTACTGGTCATATTACCGTTGGTCCACCGTACCAACCATTTTTTGGGTTAACGCTACCAATCCATTTTAGTGTCACCGATATGTTCAAGAGAAGTCACTCAGAGAATTCACCGACCCAACTTGTGTCTCATCTACTGCAATACCTTCACCCTTCATTCTTTCATGATCACCACCCTGAATCTTGTATCATCAGATCATTTTCACCTCCACAAAATCATTTGCTCTGTTTCATGTCGTAGATGTGGGATTCATTAATTCCCTCCTACGACGGGTCACTTCTTGTCGACATCAGCTCATTATCCAAGAAGTCGACCTAGGAACAACCCTCTCAATACGTTGAAGCTTTTATGCCTCAATGGCAAGTTTCTCACTTCCGGCGACAGGTTTACATCAATGGCCTTCGACCGAAAGATTTTGCGTGGTGTTCGATGCCAAGTCCCATTTTCACACCACATGAATTGTACTATCGTACCTTGAGGGTCATCATCATTATCGGTGATTCCTCTCGCACCTGTTAACAGCTTACATCATTGGCTGGTAATCAGGCGATGTCTTTCCATGTTCAACTCCAGAACATCTTTTCACATGATCGACTTGTACTTCGGGTGAAGATTGAATGAGTTTTGAAGACCCTGGATCTAGTTTCATCCATCCGGGCTACGATATATTCAGGAAAATAAAGACATCAAATGTACATCATTGTTGCACAAATAATTATCCAAGCCAAAGGATGATGGCTCTACCAGAATCATCAGTCTACCACACAGACGGTTCTTTGTCCTATGTACATGAAAATGAATTTATAAAGTTGAGCATGGGAATTCCTGCCTTAGCTAGATCATGAAAATATTATGAAGATAATGTATTTTATTGTATCTTATTACAGGTCGCCTTCCAGTTCAAAAAACCTCGGATCCTCATGATAAAGCATTTCACCCGTCATCAAAAAGATTTACGACCTCATGCTTTAGGGTGCAACTGTTATAGACATATTTGTGCACTGCAACCCCAATCACATATGTCCATAAACCAAGGGCTTCTAAGTCCCTAAAAGTGTTGTTTCATACTCTAAAGGAGCAAGGTCAGCTGATTACATCATCTCCCAGAAGTTCTCCATGAAAAACTGCTCAGAACTGGTCAAAACTGGACCATATAGACTGCTCAGTGCTAAGGGTGTGATGCATCTCACCTAACATATGAAAAAAGTGTGATGCATACTGGAAAGCCCTTATGTAGGGTGCGATGAGCGAGAGTAGACAAATGGCAAAGACAGTTTGCAAGGTGGACGATCATGGAATCTTCCAGAAACTTCTCCTGTGACACTTGCCTCTCTGAATTCGCCCAGGGATGAGTAAGAGATCATGAAATCT
>APFE030788938.1:66512-86526 GCA_000404065.3 Pinus taeda
AATGGGTTGTAATCCTCTCTTCTACTCTTTCTATCAATAAAGCTATTTGAGTTTTCCTCCACATTCTTGTATGTATGAGTTGATATATGCATTTGTGTGGTCAGTATATATCTGGTCCTATATTGTTTATGATTGTAGATATTTTTGCTTTGATGGTATTATGCTAATTTGACTTTACAGGTGCTCTTTGAAGCGGGACAATCAAGGAAGGAGCAGCAAAGATCTGTCAAAGGGGAGAGGAAACAAGCAAGGAGCCAAGTGAAAGACTGAGGTTGGTACTCTCTGCTTCTATCTCATCTACTTCTCATAAACGAAAACATAAGTAACTTTAGTTTGTTTGTTTCTAAGATAGCTACCCATCTTAGTGGGACTAGCAGCTCTGAATGGACACTAGATTTCTTGATAACACGATGCGATATCGTTTATCGCTATCAATGGCAGTAATATGTCCGCTTTACAATATATAACTCCTACTCCGATGTGTCGATGTGATTTATGTCATCAATCGCAATCGCAAAGGGGTTGGGGTCAAGCTTTGGTCATGCGCCGATACAACTGCACGATGCGATAGACATATCGAACTCGATAAGGCCCAAAACTCCCGAGCATAAAATTTCAAGTCCACCTTTTTGAATCTGTTAAGTGTTTTAGCGCGATTCTCTTTGTAAACGGCTTTCGGCGATATAGAAAGTAATTACATAGGGGTGATGCGATTTGGGTTCTACGGACCCAATATCATTCAAAACCTTCGTCTAAAGGATTTGAAGTCCGGATTTTGGCTCCAAATGCGTTTTACGCCCAATACTTAGTGTATTTTTGGGTTTTCTGCCTGCGAAACCAGAACAATGGAATGCACTCGCTCACTGATCCTTTAACACAATATCTCCATTAAAAAGCATGAAAAACCCAGGAACATCATCAGTGTCCTCTGAATCAAAGAAAAACAAGCATTGAAAGGCCTCCATGGACTGTTTATATCATTATGCACACAACACTGGTCTATTCACAATAAACAATAACATAGTCTCAACCTTAGGCTAGATTATACAAAAAAATAACTTTGTCTCAAAAAAGAGTGCAGTCCACACACTCTATCTATGCTCTCGCTCCACTCTTCCCTCGTTCATTACATTTTCCTTCATTTTATGCATCGATAAACACTCTAACCATATCTAACAAAAAATCTCTATTTTTTAATAGATCTAACCACAAATCTCTAACTCTTAGCTCTATGCTAACAATCTCTATCTCTAAATCTAAAATAAGACAGTCTCTAACTTATTACAATAATGAATTATAACTAATATATTGAGAGATTCAACCCTCTCAGTAAAATTGGCTTTTTACCAATCAGGTCAATGAATTTCAACCTCTTTAGCCACAACATGTGAACAAGTTTTCACATTGCTGGCTAAGTTTGGATGCTCCTACACCAGACTTCTAGGGAAGAAAAGAATTTTCCTTCAAACTTTGAGGACTTGCTCCATACTTCTGCAATTTTGTTGTAATCAACCAATTGGAATCTTCCACTGGCTATCCCTTCCGCTTGACTAGATATTGGAAATAAGTCTGCCCTCTGGTTTTCTTGGATATTTTTTAATCCAACATAGCTTCAACTTCTTTATTGGCTACTTTTGGTACTTGTTCCTCCCAATTCACGGTTTGAACTTCATCTCCTGTAACTTCCTCCTACAGCTCTACCTCTGCCTCTTTGTATGGATATAAATCTGCAACATTAAAAATGGGGGATATTCCAATCCCTTCTGGCAACTCAATCTCATATGCATTGGCTGAAAATTTTCTGACAATTTTGCAGGGTCCTATATTTTTCATTTTCAAGTTGTTGTAAGTGTTATTAGGAAATCTCTCTTTCCTCAAATGCACCATCACTAAGTCTCCCACTTGGAGTTCTTGCTCCCTTCTTTTTAGATCTACCCTCTGTTTGTATTTGTTGTTTCTTTCCTGTAATTTGCCTTTGACTGGTTCCTGTAATCTTTGCATCTATTCTGCAAATTATTTAGCGCTTGCACTCCTAGTTTCCTGTTTTCCTAAATCCTTGAGCTCATACACACCCCTTAGATGCATTCCAAAGACAATCTGAAATGGACTCATTCCAATGCTTCGGTTTGGTGTATCATTGTAAGAAAACTCAGCTTGAGCTAGTGCCAAATCCCACTATTTTGGATTCTGATATACTAAACTCCTTAATATATTCCCTAAGCTCCTTTTCACTACTTCAGTTTGTCCATCTATTTGAGGATGGTATGCTGAACTAAAATTGAGGTTAGCTCCCAGTTTCTTCCAAAGTGTCCTCCAGAAATGCCCTACAAACTTGGTATCTCGATCAGATACAATACTTACAGGTAACCCATGCAATATTACAATCTCTGAAAAGAATAAATTAGCTATGTGCATTGCATCGCTAGTTTTCCTACATGCAATGAAATGTGCCATTTTAGAAAATATATCTACTACAACATAAATGGAATCATTCCCTCTCTAGTTTTTTGGTAATCCCAGAACAAAATCCATGCTAACTGCATCCCACGGCCAGTTTGGTATGGGCAATCGCTGATATAGTCATGTATTTTGACTCCTTCCTTTTGCATGCTAACATATCCTGCATTTCTCAACAAACGTTTTGATATCAGTTTGCATTTTTGGCCAATAATAAAAAGCATTCACCTGAGTGAAGGTTTTATCTTGTCCAAAATGACCAGATAATCCTCCACTATGTTTCTCCTTTATGATGTTTTCCCTCATGGAACATTTGGGAATACACAACTTGTTGCTTTTAAATAATAGGCCTCCTTGAATGAGGTAGTCCAACCACTGACTTCTGTTATGGTTCATTGGATTCTGAACTGTTGTCTAGATATCTCTAAAATCTTCATCATCCCTGTACATTTCAATCATTTCCTCAAATCCTACAACACCCACTTTGAATTCTTGCAAAATAAAACTTACCCTGCTCAATGCATCTGCTACTTTATTTGACTTACCACTCTTATGCTTTATTACAAAAGTAAAACTTTGCAGAAATTCTACCCACTTGGCATGTTTCTGATTCAGCTTCGGCTGGTTATTGATAAACTGTAAGGCATGATTGTCTGAATATAGTATGAATTCTTTTGGCAGCAAATAATGTCTCCACTTTTTCAAATCCTGCATAATAGCATAAAACTCTTTATCATAAGATGAATATTTCTTCTTTGCATCATTCAGTTTCTCACTAAAATATGCTATTGGTCTTTGCTCCTAACTCAGAACTGCGCCAACTGCAACCCCACTAGCATCTGTTTCTACTTGAAAGACTTTCTCAAACTCTAGCAAAGCTAAAATCGACTTCTCTGTGATTTTCCTCTTCAGCAGGTTAAAACTTTTGTCTGCTTCTTATGTCCACTGAAATGGTTGACTGATCTCCTTGATTATCTCAAGGATTGGTGTACAAATTTGACTAAAACCTTTTATAAACTTTTTGTAAAAACTTGCAAGTCCATGGAAGCTTCTTACCTCAAATATGCTTCTAGGAGTAGGCCAGTTCCAAATTGCTTGAACCTTCTCTAGATCCATCTTCCAGACTTCTTTGGAAACTACAAATCCCAAGTAAACCAGCTCTTCCTTCATGAAACTACATTTCTTCAAATTTATTAGTAGTTTCTCTTTCTGCAGAGTTCTTAGGACCAACTTAAGATGCTCTAAATGTTCCTCTTTACTTTTACTAAAAACTATAATATAATCAAGGTACACAATAACAAATTTACTTGCATACTCCTTCAAGACTTCATTCATTAACCTCATGAACGTGTTGGGTGCATTAGTGAGCCCAAAAGGCATCACTAACCACTCATACAACCCACTATTTGTTTTGAATGCAGTTTTCCATTCATCACCTTCCCGAATCCTTATTTGATGATATCCACTCTTCAAATCTATTTTAGTAAAGTATCTAGATCCACTCAAATAGTCCATTAAATCATCCATGCGTGGCAAAGGAAAACTGTACCTGATTGTGATCTTGTTGATAGCTCTGGAATCTATGCACATGCGCCATTCTCCTCCTTTCTTCAGACTGAGTACTATTGGTACAACACATGGGCTAAGACTTTTTCTAATCAACCCCTTATCCATCAACTCCTGCACTTGCCTTCCAACTTCTATGTTCTCTTGAGGAGTTAATCTATATGCTGCTTTATTTGGCAATCTTGCTCCTAGTATTGAGTCAATGTGATTACTAATACTCCTAATCGGTGGTAATGCATTCGGAAACTCATCCACAATAATATCAGCAAAATCATCTAACAACATTTTAACTTCTTCAGGCAAATCATTCAAGTTTGTGGAAGTTAAGATTACCTTTGGCCTTCCCACAATAGCAAAATGTAGCTCCTCATTCTTCACTACTTCCTGCAGCAGCTCCTTTCCACTTATCACCATAATACTACTTCCAGGTGTTCCTTTGTCAGCATCGTCCTCCAATGGCAGCAATGTGTGTTTAGTTCCATGTTTCTCCAAAGTATAAGTGTTTCTCCTTCCGTCATGAATAGCTTTCCGATCAAATTGCCACGGTCTTCCCAACATACATGGCATACATCCATGGGCATTACATCACATAATACCACATCTTTATATGTACCAATTTGTATCTCCACCTTGTACTGTTCAGTCACAATGATATGATGTCCCTTCTACAACCATGACACTTTATAAGGAGTAGGGTGCATGGTCTTTGCTAGCCCGATCTTGTCCACCATTTCTCTAGAAACAAGATTGTTAGTGCTTCCATTGTTAGTGCTTCCACTATCAATTATTACTTTGCAACACTTACCTTTTGACTTATAGGTAGTTCTGAACAAATTCTTCCTCTGTGCAAGTTCTCCAGTCCCCTTTTCTGCTCTAAGCAAAGTTCTCCTCAATAACAACAATTCACCTTCTTCAGGGGGTTCTTTCTTTTCCACAAGTCGAGGTGGTTCTGGCTTTGCCTCAGCCACATTCGTACTCCTCTGACTTTTTGTTTATTATGAGGACAATCCCATGACATATTACCCTATTCTCCACATGTATAACACTGAACGTCTCTTCCTTGCCCTCTTCCTCTAGGCACAAATCTTCCTTTGTTAGATTCTCCCCTCTATGGTGGTCTACTACTTGAGCTCCCTGCTTCATGCTGATGCTGTTGTCCTCTTGATCTGGTAGCTCCTTTGCCTCTTGCTGAGCATTTTCCTCTATTTCTCTAGTTCTATTTCCTTGAGATATTTTCTTCTGCCTTCTAACTTGCTTGATAGGCTTCCTCAACAATTTTCAGGCTTAACAAGCTAATCTCATCTTGTATGTCATACCTTATGCCATTTATATATCTAGCTACCTTTTCCACATCATCCTCTACATGCCCTGATCTAATATTCAATCTATAAAATTCTTTTGTATATTATTTAATCGACATTCCTTTTTGCCTTAAATTTTGCAATTGCTTAAAAAGATTCAAATGGTAGTCTTAAGGCAAAAACTTGGCTTTCATTTTACTTACCATTTTATCCCATAGCTTGATCTTGGACTTCCCTTTCCCCACTCTTGATGTCTATACCTCGTCCCACCAGATGGCTACATGACCCTTCAATCTAGTAACTGCAAACTTCACTCTCTTCCCCTCATCAATCTCTTCATAGTCAAAGTACTAGTCTAAAGATTTGATCCAATCCATTAGCTCTTCTGCATTCAGACTCCCTTCATACATAGGGATTTCCGCCTTAGGTATTCCTCCCACTTTCACCAACATCTTATGGACCTTGGTAGTTTCATCATTTTCGTCTACTATCTCCTCTGTAGGAGATTCTTCTTAAGAACTTTCATCTCATTCATCAGGGGCTCTTCTCTGGGCAATCTCAATTGACTCCATCCGCGTATGCAAACTTTGTACTTCTTCCAATAGAATTACATTTGGATCAGGTCTTCCTCGACCAATGCCTTTCCTTGGCGGCATTTTCACTGCAAACAACCCTTTCTTCTGCTCTGATACCAAAAATGGGTGCAGCAGAAACAATGGTTTCAATATAAACCCACTAATGGATCTATAAAACCCAACAATCACCCCTTTTTACAAACTATAAGCCCTTTTCCCTATCAGAATCCAAAAGCCTTTGAAAAAAAACTTAAAACAACACCTTTTCCCTTTCGAGACCCAAAATACCTTTGAAAAGGCTAAAACCAAGCTTTTCCACCTTTTACACAATTATATGAGCTATTGTCGCCAATCCAGATCTGGCCGATTGAACGACCCAGATTGAATCGCAATATCAGCGATGGGGATTCCAATGGCCACAACTATCGGTGCTATCTTCTGGCGGAGGTCTGATGCGATATCACTGATCGCTATCGGCGACGGTAATATATCTGCTTTACAATATATAACTCCTGCTCCGATGTGTTGATGCATTTATGTCAGCAATCACAATCGCAAAGGGGTTGGGGACAAGCTTTGGTCGTGCGCCGATACAACTGCATGATGCGATAGATATACCAGACCCGATAAGGCCCAAAAATCCAAGCATAAAATTTCAAATCTGCCTTTCTGAATCCACTAAGTGTTTTAGCGCGATTCTCTTTGTAAACGACTTTCGGTGATATAACAAGTAATTACACGAGTGATGCGATTTGGGTTCTACGGACTCGATATCATTCAAAGCCTCCATCTAAAGGATTTGAAGTCTGGATTCTCACTCCAAATGCATTTTACACCCAATAATTAGTGTATTTTTGGGTTTTCTGCTTGCGAAACTAGAACAATGGAATGCACTTGCTAATTGATCCATTAACACAATATCTCCATTAAAAAGCATGAAAAACCCAGGAAAAGCATCAATATCCTCTGAATCAAAGAAAAGCAAGCATTGAAAGGCCTCCACGGGTTGTTTATATCATTATGCACACAAAACTGGTTTATTCACAATAAACAATAACAGAGTCTTGGCCTTAGGCCGGATTACACAGAAAAAGACCTCTGTCTCCAAAAAGAATGCAATCCACATACTCTCTCTATGCTCTCGCTCCACTCTTCCCTTGTTCATTACATTTTCCTTCATTTTATGCATCGATAAACATTCTAACCATATCTAACAACAAATCTCTATTTTTTAATATATCTAACCACAAATCTCTAACTACTAGCTCTATGCTAACAATCTCTATCTCTGAATCTAAAATAAGACAATCTCTAACTTATTACAATAATGAATTATAACTAATTTCTTGAGAGATCCAACCCTCTTAGTAAAACTGGCTTTTTACCAATTAGGTCAACGAATTTCAACCTCTTTTAGCCACAACATGTGAACAAGTTTTCACATTGCTGGCTAAGTCTAAATGCTTCTGCATCAATAGTTAACATTGTGAGTTTGAGAGATTAATTTGGTCATTTATACTTATCACCAATTTGATCCAATCTGGAGATTTAATGACCTCTATGCATTGTCATCAACTCATTTTTAGTGGATTAAATCCACATGGACTACATATTTCAATATTTTTAAAGGCTCTAAGGAGTTTATATTATTTATTTTAATAACTTTGATCACTATATAAAGGTCTTAGAAGAGGGTTCATGGTTTATTCCTCGAGTTGAACTCTTTACCTAGTTTTCCAATTTAAACCTATATACCATATCTATTACTTCCAACTATACATTGGTGTGCATGTTGAAGCTCCCCCTCTTTATATGGGTTCCACTGATGCTACAACTAATTCATAATCCCAATAGTTGACATTAGCAATGTCAAAGTTTGCATCATTACTTATGCTTAAATTTGTGTATAACTTGACTTTACATGGGATCCTTTTAATAAATTGTCCTTGATTGGACTGTGTTATATACCTAGGGGGGATAATATGGGGTACCAAGGGAGGTACCCAAAGTAATAATGTAATAATGGGTTGGGTCATAGTAATAAATAAGGTGGTTAACCCATGTCATGTAAGGGACCACAAGTAGTTAATAATAATGTAAGGGGCCCATGGTATTAGTTGATGGTATGAGGAAACCATGGTAATGATGCATGGTATTATATGTATGAGGCCTATATAGAGGCTAGAGACTCCACATGGAGAGATCAAGAGAAGTATTCTTGTATGAACATGCATATGGCTTTTGGGGTGTTCTCCTTCCTTAAGGAGTGATGTATGGGGTTGCCCTACCTTAAGGGTTTGATAAAAAGAAGCATTTCTTCTAATTTCTATCTTGTTATTCTTGGGTTATTTCTATTATCATAATTATTTCCAGTTTAGATATACAACAAGTGGTATCCAAGCTATAAAGAGTCATTTCATATTTTTCTGGATATTTGCATTACTTATATTTCATATCATATCTATAATAGTTCGGGTTAGATCACAACAAAAAAATTCTCCACTTTGTGCCCAAAGAAAGTTCAGAGAACTTTCTTGGGCACAAAAGTGGAGAATTTTTTTGTTGTAGATCTAACCCGGAACTATTATAGATATGATATGAAAATATAAGATAATGCAAATAAATCCAGAAATAATATGAAATGACTCTTTATAGCTCTGATACCACTTGTTGTAGCTCTGGTACCACTTGTTATAGATCTAACCCAAAAATATTATAGATCTGATATACAAATATAAGACAATGCAAATAAACCCAGAAATAATATGAATGATTCTTTATTGATCAAAACCCTTAAGGTAGGGCAACACCATACATTCACTCGTTAAGGAAGGAGAACACTCCACAAGCCATATGCCTATTCATACAATAATCCTTGACATCTCTCCATGTGGAGTCTCTAGCCTCTATATAGGCCTCATATATACAATACCATGGGTCATTACCATGGTTCCCTCATACCATCGAACTAATACCATGGGCCCGTTACATTATTACTAACTACTTGTGGTCCCTTACATGATATGGGTTAACCACCTTATTTATTACTATGGCCCATCCCATTATTACATTATTACCTTGGGTACCTCCCTTGGTACCCCCATATTATCCCCCCTAAGTATATAACATTCCACCCTCCTAGCATGTTTCATCCCGAAACATGGGAAGAACACAAATAATAAGATCTACTCAAAAGAGTAGTCCACTGATACCATGCATGTGAATCTAGCCATCCAAGAGAAAGGTGAACCCTCGATCTCGCTGGTGCCTCGCTCGCTTGAGATGGAAGTTGACTGTGGAAGCTCTTCTGTGTTGATGTGTAGTAGGTGGATCATCTCTCCTTTGTATCTGTCATGTGACTACTTGGTTTCCATCTTGATGGTTGTCTTGCGGGGCGATGTGGGTGATGATATGTTGAAGTTTTAACCCACAATGGCTTTTGCTTGACTTCACCCTGCTGTGGTGCCTGTTGTGGTGTCTTCTTTTCCACTGAGCCCTCCTCTGATGTATCATCACCTGTAATCTTTTCTTCTGCAGCCTCTATTTGTGTTTGGTTGTCAATCATCAACGGTTCATCATCTGATATGTCAGTCCCTTGAACATCTTCTACTTCAACTTCCATGTGCTCTACCTGTTTATGGATGGAAATATCCTGTAATGTAATTTTCTTCTTTTTATACCATAGCTTTAGGAATTTCTTCTGTACATTAATATTGATAGTACCCACGGATTCCATCCAAGGATATCCCAAAACAACATCCATATTATCCATCTCTGAAGCATAAAAATCAGCATGCAACACATATTTATCCATAGAAATATTCAAATCCTTGTACACTTGAACATCCTCATTATCAACCTGTGTATGTTCAATTTGTTTTGCTGGGATTTGCAATTTTTTTGCCAAATTAACATTGATAAAATTATGCTTGCAACTAGGATATATAGACACAATAATCTTCTCCTTCTGAATCAACCCATGAACCTGTAATAAGGATATACCAGTAGGAAATAGACCCACATGTTTCTCCTTATCTTGTTTTCTGACATGAGACCATCTGGCTAAAAGTAATTTCTCCAATTCTTCATCGGGCAGGTTGAGACACTTCTTTTGGTTAAGTAATCCCCACCATGTGGCTGCCTCATCTTCAAAATTACTCACTACCAACCATTTCCAATTGTTTTTCCATAATGATTTCGATTTTTTTATGTATTCTTCAATAGTAAGACCATTATCTTTTCCTGTAAAACCATGACCCGCCATGAAGAGGGTTTTGAAAAAAAATTTGGCGAAAATTTGAAATTGTCACAGTTTAGTCAATACTGTTCAGAATCCCTATTATGACCTATTTTTAGAAATGAAACAATCATTCTGCATCTACCCATGTGATAGAAATCCTGATCCAGACACTGGAATTCCAGATCTGCGCTGCTACTCTCCCGCAGTCACCCAAAATTTCTGGAAAAAGAGCTGATTTTAAATCAACGATATCTCCCTCATCCGGACTCCGATTGGACTGATTTTTTTTTTGAAATTGGGTATTTTTTCACATAGAATCCAGATCTACAATTAGATTTTGCAGATATTGCACCAAGACGTCTAGATCTGCGTCGCAAACTCGCTGCCCTGAAAAATTATCTGCAACCCCACTGATTTTTAAATCAGCGATATCTCCTTCATCCGGACTCCGTTTCGATCGATTTTTTTTTTGAAATCGGGTATTTTTTCACATAGAACCTAGATCTACAATTAGATTTTGCAGATCTTGCACCAAAATGTATAGATATGATCTGCAAACTCGCCACCCCCGAAATCCTGCAAAAGTAAAAAAAAAAAAAAAATTCTCCACTTTTGTGCCTAAGAAAGTGCTCTGATACCACTTGTTGTAGATCTAACCTAGAAATATTATAGATATGATATGAAAATATAAGATAATGCAAATAAATCCAGAAATAATATGAAATGACTCTTTATAGCTCTGATACCACTTGTTGTAGCTCTGATACCACTTGTTATAGATCTAACCCAGAAATATTATAGATCTGATATACAAATATAAGACAATGCAAATAAACCCAGAAATAATATGAATGATTCTTTATTGATCAAATCCTTATGGTAGGGCAACACTATGCATTCACTCCTTAAGGAAGGAGAACACTCCACAAGCCATATGCCTATTCATACAAGAATACTTCTCTTCATATCTCTCCATGTGGAGTCTCTAGCCTCTATATAGGCCTCATACATACAATACCATGCATCATTACCATGGTTTCCTCATACCATCAACTAATACCATGGGCCCCTTACATTATTATTAACTACTTGTGGTCCCTTACATGACATGGGTTAACCACCTTATTTATTACTATGGCCCATCCCATTATTACATTATTACTTTGGGTACCTTCCTTGGTACCCCATATTATTCTCCCTAGGTATATAACAGAATAGTTATTATTATATCTAGTTCTTGGACTACAAGAATGCAATTTTTAGAGGTAGGGTGTTCCAAGAAATCATTTGAAGGATGAATTTCCTAAGCATAAGATTTTGTCAAGGAGAAAGGGGAAATCTATGAAACATAGAGGTTGGAATTTGACTCTTGGAGAAATTCCAAAAATGAAGAGGTTCAATTTGATCCGAATGCATTGATGGAGGTCTCAGTTACTCCTTATTTTGAAATTATTCTTTAAATATGTATAGAAGGTATGATCACTTTTGAAAATATTCTTTACACATCTATAGAAGGTTTGATTTGTTGGAGTCCCACATGAGCCTATAAAATTTATATGGGAAATTGCCAATACTAAGGCCTTTCTCATCTAAAATCTCCTTGATGGAATTTGATATCATATCTAAGGAGATTTTATTTTCATATGCCCTTTTTTACTCCTCAAAGACGTTGATAGGAAATACATCTAGATGTTTATGCATAGTTCTTTCTCTTTTCTATTATGCTTGGAATATTATTGAGAAATGAAGGACAAAATCTTGCAAGATCACTTATTAGTCTATTGTACAACCCTCCAAGTTTTAAGGTTCATCAATTACTCCCCATCCTCCTTGATGACTAGATCCTTAGGAAATTCCTTCATATTTTTATCTCTAGTCCTAAGCTAATGGATTCAAGCATTAACTTGAGTTGTTGTGTTTGATGGTTTTCATCCACTTATATCATACGACATAATTTTACTACTTATGCCTTATTTTTTAATCTCAAAAATGACTATATTGGAGGGCTTATAAAACCTATTCAAACTTTTCCCTAACTACGTAATATGGGTTATATTTGATGGTTGAAATCTACCTCCTATATCATTAAAGAAATTCTATTACACATGAAATGACGATATCCACTAGGTAATCTATACATATTTTAACAATACGAATATACCCAATTGTTTGAATTCACATCTTTTGTGAACCCATGAGTGGATAGACTATATTGGTTGATGGTCCAAGAGCATGTAGGTCATTCCATCACACACATTAGTGTACAACCCAAGGTATCAAAGAGAAAATAAATTTTCTTGGAGAGGATATCTCTATCCATTCTTTATAAGGTGTGTTCTAAATCTTCATAAAATTTATTCAAAGCTAAAGCATAGCTTGAATGATTATGACATCTGTATATTTATTAGGTCCATATGCCCCATGTTAGGCTTAGACATATAACTAAACCTTTTTTCCACCACATGGAGTTCAAGCTAGTAGGGAAACCCCTTTATGTTCTTGATTCTCCACCATGTTGATCTCCTTATAGACCAATTAATGTGATGTTAAGCTTATCACTGAGCCCTTGCAATTTTATTTAGTGTCATTTGAAACACATATATTATCCAATCCAAGAATTTGGCTATCCAAATATAACATCATAGAAATAAATCTTTGAGAAGTGTTCAACACCAAAAAAGTAAACTGACCCAAAGATATTGGTGGAGATGAGGATGGAAAACTTTCCCTTGCCTTCATTATGCTCAAATGAAATAATTCATGAGATATGGTCATATAAAATACAAACAAAGATACTCTCTCTAAAAAAAAAATGGTTTTAACTTCTTGCAAGAGTAGTAAATCTACATGTTATTTGAAGAGAAAGCTTGGAAACTTTCTACTAAGGTCACTCAATCCCCACATAATCCATGACATGACTTTCATTGTGAACTTCCAATGGCATACATATCATCGTCATTATATTTGAGGAAAAATGGACTTTCAAAATAGTTTTGAGGTAATTAGTTCCTTTTGGTGGAGCTTATATTGAACATTATGGCCTAAGGCTTTTTTATCAAGTGATTGGTTGATTCCTCCTCCCACATGTGTATCGACTTATGGAGGGAGAGATATTTACTCGTCCTTCCTTACCGATAAAGACCATAACTCATTGGAAAATCCATTATTGCATCAACTTGGGGCTTAGACCGGTCATTTTATGTGGTTTCCTTATATGCTTGGACCACTAGAGTCCCATTGCCTTTATTTCATTATATTTCTTGGGTCCATCCTCCCTTTATGTTAGTGGCATAGGTAGAGAAGGCCTTGGGAGGTTTGTGTGGGTAAGGTTTGATAGGGAAAAGCTTGGATCATCAAAGGATAATCTTAGATATGTGATATAAACTTGGTAGAGGAAATCATCATTAGAGAGGTTGATATACGACACTGCATAACAATGCACTTTATTTCCCACCTTAAAGTAGATTTATTCCTTTAGATATTTTAATAGATTGAATTTAAAATAAATCCCATACTAGGATTATACATCTAACTTTATGATAACAATATTATGCTTTTCAATTTCAAAATATTTTATTGTACTTCTAAATAACAATGGTATATATTATATTATATATTATATATATATATATAATTATTTTATACCGAATTATATATATTTTTAAAAAAAAATTATAATTAATTTATTAAACTTTATATATAAAAAAATCATTTTCACAAAGACGGAAAATTCAAGTCCCCCGTTTTTAATATTATAGTAGCATAAGTAACTCATACCTTTAATTGATTAATAAAATAAATATAAAATAATATTTATTTCAACTTAAACTCTAAAATAGTAAATAATTTACTCTTTACAAACAAGCCATATCTGAGTGAGACACATAGCATGTAAGTCAATTACTTGAAGAAAAAACCCATTTTATGTGATGGAGCCAATTGCCATCCCGCTTTAACACAATGTCAAAGGATATGACATTGATTTGATATGGGCACTCTCCTTAGCCCTGTTAAATTAATATTAAATATTATAACAATCAAATTACATATGAAGTGCCAAATTAATAATAACATAAAGAACTAATTTCATTTAATTATCATTTAGAAGAAAAATGTTACCATATTATCTAAAATTAATGTTCATTTACAATAATAAATTTAATATTCATTTACAATATGTTTGTATTTATTAATTGACATTGCAGTTTAATAAAATATTCACAACTTCGCTCTCATTTATGCATGGAGTAAATTCTATGGAAAAGAAGAGAGATAAAACAATATTTCAACATAAAGCTAAATTCGTCACCTTTTTTGAGTTGGTGTTCCAATAAAATATTAACAATTTCACCTTCATAGGCAATTTTGTGATGGAAAGAAAGAAAAAAAGAGAATATGATATTTTAATACAGAAAGAAAATCAATTACTTAAATAATATTAAGGAATTACACTGAGGAATTATATAATTATACTGGAAAAATATTTGTGTGCATTGTATAATTTTATTAAAATAAAATTTGAAAGACTGTTTTACATTTTAGAAGTACTACCCATGCAAATCGTTAAAAACATTAAAAAATACTAATTTATTTTTTAAGAAAATATTTGTTTTCTTTCCTTCAAATAATTGTGTATTTTTTAATGCGGTAATATATAAAGATAATTTTAAATAATTACTTAATACGATAATTATTTTGGATATATTGATAGTTGTGTTATATATCAATTTTTAAAATATATATGTTCATAAATTTTTTTTAATTGGATGTCCTCATGTGAATGGTTTAATGGCAATAGGGAGCTTTGTAGTCTTCACTCTCCACCTAACTTAAATGATTGGATTGACATTGTCATGAACCATTTAAGGTAGGTTATCTTCTCTTTTTTTTTTAACATTGTTATTAATTATGTTGGAGTAAGGAAACATGGTGATTAAACATTTCAAACATTGTCGAACTATGCGATGAAAATCCTCAATAAGTTTTTGGCATGGTGATAATTTTTATGTTCATGAACTTGTTTGTAGAGATGACTATCAAATTGCTCAGTCCTTAAGACTCCATTTTTTTCTTTAAAACAATAGTTTCATATTAAGAATGGGATTCCCTTCACTTAGTAGTGACTACTTGATTGGTATGCAAGGAGATGATCACTACTAGCTTGAAGGGTATGGCATTAAAAATTACTCCAATTATATTTGGAGTTGTGTTTGTGGGGGTGTTTTCAAGCACAAACACACCTTTTTCCACATGTCATTATTCCTGTAAAGAAGTTCAAAGAATTCCTCTTCTCTTTTAGCTTCTTCCTGGAATAAATTATTATGACAGAGTAGATCACACATCATTGTTACCATTGTGAGTTTGAGAGATTAATGTGGTCATTATACTTATCACCAATTTGACCCAATTTGTAGATTTTATGGCTTCTAGCCATTAGCAACATCTCACTTTTAGTGGATTAAATCCACATGGACCACATATTTCAATATTTTAAAGGCTCTAAGGAATATCTATTATGTATTTTAATAACTTCGGTCACCATAAAAAGATCTTGGAAGAGGATTCATTGGCTATTCCTTGAGTTGAACTCTTTGCCTAGTTGTCATCTTTCAACCCATCTACCATACCTATTACTTCCACCTATACGTTGGTGTGCATGTTGAAGCTCCCCCTCTTTATGTGGGTTCCACTAATGCTAGAACTAATTCACAATCCTTAGGTAAATTCCTAACATATGATATTAATAATGTAAAAAAGCGCATCATTTCTTGTGTTTAAATTTGTGTGTAACTTGACCTGACTTGTGATGTTTTTAATAAATTGTCCTTGAGTGGAATGGTTCTCATTAGATCTGGTTGTTGGACTACAAGAATGCAACATTTAGAGGTAGGGTGTGTCAAGAAATCATTTGAAGAATGCATGTCCTAAGCACAAGATTTTGGAATTCAACTCTTGGAGCAATTTAAAAAATGAAGATGTTCAATTTGATCCCAGTCCATTGATGGAGGTTTGAATTACCCCTACTTTGATGGATATCACACTTCAATCATGCAAATTGAAACACCACTATGAATATCATTTAGACTTACCTCCCTTTAAGAGGGCAAAACTAGTCATATCAATTAAATAACTTTAACCTAGAAAGGTACAACACCCGAACATTCAATAGTGATATTAATTGTAACATAGATTGAGATATAGCTTCACATGGAACTCCAATAGCCATATTTTCTTCAACATAGTAGAAGTACGACTTAAACAAGAATGGGAAAAACAATGTCCCTATGATTATTATGAAACGAGGCCACCCATTAGAAAGGGACACTACCTCAACATTCAACATTGATATTAAACATGATATATATTGGAATATGGTCTCACATGATGCTCCACTAGGCCTCTTTAACAAAGTAAAAAGATGACTTAAACAAGAAGGGGAAAACAATATCTTTATGATTATTATAAAACCAAGAGATCCACCACCTATTAGTCCATTTGTAACGAGTTTTCAATATTTAGGTTAAATTTCCATAATAACTAATCACCAAAATGGTTAACTACTTTTATGCATTTAAAGAGTCACCCATTACATATTAGAAATTAATTTTTGATAATAGCTATCATTGATCCAAACAATATATAACATCATACATTTTTAATAATATAATTTCATATATTAAATTTTGATTTAGTAGATTACACGAAATAGGGTTATAAAACTAACACAAATTCAAAGTGAATAATATCCATGCTTCTCGAAAACATTTAATTTTAAAATAAATGGCATGCAAACTCTCAGCTTCCAAAGCAATTTCTAAAGCAATTAGAACTTCACTGCCTATATACCACTCACTACAACATTAAATATTACATAACAATGTGGCTATGGGTTATGCAAATTCAAATCCTTTTAAACAAAGAGTCATTATTAATGTATGTAGAAAAAAGTGTTTGACCCACCACTTTCCTTCCATTAATAAAATAGACTTATAAACTTAACGGACCGTCCAATGTGATATAATAAATTATCTTTATTATCATTAATAGATGATTTTAAATGCAAATTGTTGTTGGCCATTTATGATTTTAGTACAATAATACTAACATTGGATTCCCTTGTACTTACACGAAATTGTATAACCGAGAGAATGCAAGATTCAAGCGAATGATAATAGTATAGTCCACTATTACGCTAGGGGACAAAAGCATGTGTGAAGGTGCTATATTCTTTTGTAGAAGAGGCGGTGGGAATGGGAAGGGGAGCTTGTACCATCACTATGGAGCGCAATATCTCTACCTAACACGTACATATAAGTCAAACTCTGGTTTTGGGTGGATGGAGGTGAAGTTATTGCCGAGGGGCTTAAGTAGGGAGCGGAGGAGGGGGTATATATTGGTGTTTATATTTGGTAGATTTGGTGTATCGGCCACGCGTTCATTAGAAGAAACGGGATGCAGGGCTACAGCCGAATCCGGGGCTCTCGATCTGTGGACTTGGAGGAGCCCAACTGGAGTGACTTCCACGCGCAGGCGAAGCCGGGCGTGAAGGGATCAGGTAAATGGGCATTCAATTCCAACGATAGGGATGCGGAAGAAAACGGAGCCGACCCCTCTGCTCAGATCGGCTTCATGCTCTCGCGGGCTTTGTCGCTGAAGGAATCCATGAAGCAACATAAGATCTCGCACAGGGCCGACGATTCCTTGCACGGCGGCGCAGTGGCGACGGTGAAGAGAGCATTCTCCATACGGAAGGGCGGACCTCCGTCCACTGCAAAGCCGCGCGTGGATTTCTACGCTGTCGATTGGCGGCGCGAGGCGGCGGAGGCGGATGCTGCCGCGGTGGTGGAAGACGATTGTTTGAGCCGATCCAACTCCATGAGTTACAGTAGAATTGCTCCCGCCGGCGAACAAGAAGACGGCGCTGGTGAGAAGAATAAGAGCAAGAAGAAGAGGGGTGTGCTCAAAACCTGCAAACGCTTGCTGTTGGGAAAGCACAGGAATTAGGAGCAATTAATGAATGAATTCAATCACGCATCTTTCTTGTTGATGAGCTTCTGTGCGAGTGTGTAATAGGCTTTCATATTTATTAAATTTTATAATTTCCTGTTTTTCATTAGGGTTTGGAGTTTGAACAGAAGCTGAATTCAGTGCTTTTCCTTCCCATTTGCCTCTTGTACTTTATTCCAATCCTTTTAACTAAGAGGCATTTAAAGTAATCATGATGCATTTACTACAGAAGCCGTGGATATATCACTGGGACACTTGAAGAAGGCCATTACTACTTAACCTAAAATTTAATGAGGGGCAATTTGTTGGGATACAGAGATCAAATCTGAAGAGTGGTTCAGTGGTTCAAGAAGGTGAGCAATATACCCTTTGTTTTGCTATAAGGTATTTAATGTTTTTGTATGCCAAGATTTTATACCATGTGAGGGTAAGATTTTATCTTTATCAAAGAAGGAATTTTAAATTTAAAGCTTCAAACATACATAATGGTAAATATTTTTCTTAATTTTCATCATTTAACATATATAATATTAAATACTAGTTTTGATGGATCATTTTTATTGAAACATTAAACATTAGTTTTAATGAATTATCTTTATTGAAACAGATCTTAATACCATAAATGAACTGTTCATAACATTAAATACTCATTTTAATTGGTAATCTTCATTGACATATGTCTTAATACCATGAATGGACTGTTCATAACATTAAATACTCGTTTTAATTGGTAATCTTCATTGACACATGTCTTAATACCAAGAATGAATAGACACTGAAGTCATCCATGACATGAATGAATAGACACTGAAGTCATCCATGACCAGGAAAAATTCTTTCATTAATTAATTATTTTCCATGTTATTTTCTATTTGCTACAATCTATGCAAGTTCAACATACACAATATTAAATATTTTAGTTTTAATTATCATCTTCATTAAAACAGACCTTAATACTATGAATGAATTGTACCATAACCATTGATTTATATAAATTTCAACATACACAATATTAAATACTCATTTCAAATTACACAACATTAAATACTCATCTTAATTCATCATATTTATTAAAACAGAACTCAATAACATTTCATGAACTGTGTAATAGACACTGAGGTTTCCCCTGAACTGTGTAATGGAGAAAGATTCTTTCATTAATTATTTATGTATTTGCCATGATATTCTCTGTTTGCCATGATCCATGCAAGCTTCAAGTGGTCGATGTCATTGCTTTGTGGTCGCTTAGATCAGTGTTCCAACAATATTGATGGTTCAGTGAAATTCAAACACACCCTGACACAAGTGTGATCATTGACCTAATGTCTTTTCCTTTTGGAGCAATACTGATCAATTATAACTGTTTCCGAATATTTAAAGTTACAAAAAGATAAAACAATATGTTCAAAGCAGAGATGACAAAAGAAAAAGAGCAGTAAGTGGGTCGATGTGTACTCGAGTATTTCAGCATACCCTTTCACGGTAGGTGTGCTTTAGTGCCAACATCATACATAGTCGACATTGATGCCATTATTGAAAATGATGCGGAAACCAAAGTTAAGCTTTATTAAAAAATTCAAATTCGTTTAAATGGCCAATCAGAAGAAAGCTTATCCATTAGCTCTGATTTTCAACTCTATCCTTAAAGAAAAATGTAGAAAATGTTTCCACAGTTAAAAAATGTATTCATATATCCATACACTTCATGAAGAGTTGAGGTTTTGGGTATACGTATTAATAAGGAAAATGTTTCTACAGTTAAAAAATGTATTCATATATCCATACACTTCATGAAGAGTTGAGGTTTTGGGTATACGTATTAATAAGGAGTGTATAAGTATTAAGCGGAAGTAAGATAGAAATATATA
>APFE030788938.1:87021-147876 GCA_000404065.3 Pinus taeda
AACCTTATTGCTAGACACCAAATTGGTGTATGAGACCTCATTGTTTGTGGGACAAGGGACCCACCTTTGCACAACAATCTCATTGCTAAGTCTAAGAAGGCACACATACTCTACCCCCCTCTGGTTTTGAACCTGTGACCTCTTAGGAGGAAACACATGCTCTTAACCGTTAGGCTCATGTGTATTAATAATTATATTGAAAAGTATATTTTATAATTTAGTATAAGGAAAATACTTGTTTCTTTCCATGCTTAAAATAAAAAGCAATGTATATTATTAATAATGTTAGAAGTAATGCTTCCATGTCATATGTCATGTGATTTATATGTTGTCCTTGTGAGAAAGATTGTGTTGGTGTTTGTGTTTTCATTGGTTGTAAAATTATTTGGGTATGCAAGCATCAAATGATACAAAACCGCAAAGAACATGTCAATTATTGAATAGACTAATGTGACTTGTCATACTCCGAGAGCATTAGTTACAGGCAGTTTTTAATAAGGTCACGCTGGTGTGACCCGTCATGCTCTTGGAGCGTCAATACAAGTTATTTTATACAAGGCCAAGTTGTAGAATTGTTTGTTGAAGATATTCTCTACCCAAAATGCTATCTTAGATAATTGATGAAAGCTACAAAGAGCCATGGATTCAACAGATGGTGGTAGTTCTATAGGATGGTTCAGTATCGAGATTGCCCTATCATGCTTTGGGAGGTCGAGAAATATCAATTCTACAAAGGACGCCAACGATGGTCTGAAGTGATTATGTCTTAAATGGATCAAATAGGAAGCTCGAAAGTGTGGTGAAGAAAAGAGATGAAACCATGAGATTTCATAGTGAATATGAGTGCTAGAGATTCATTTATTGTTGTAATATGTGTTTTCTATATTTGTTATATGTAAGCATTAAGGGAGGGTGTTGGAAGTAATACTTCCATGTCATATGTCATGTGATTTGTAGGTTGTCATTGTGACTCTCAAGATTTCAATCTAGAAAATATCGTTTCCTATGTATGACTTCTTGTTGTGGCATGTCCGAGTTGTAGATTTGCTTTCCTAAGATCTAGACTTGTAGAAGTCAGTGACTTAGATCCTATATATATGTAATTGTTGTGATCAACAAAATATGAGCGTGATTTGTGTTGCATGTAATCTTTATCTTGCTCTCTCTAGTTTTCTAAGAAATATATGTGTCTGTCCACATGAAGCAACATTATTTTTTATCAACGTTAAAGATAAATGAAGTAATTAAAAAAAAAAAAAAAACTTATATTCTCACTTTTAAGTGTGAGGAAGATGTATAATTCTTATATTTTTCAAAAATATTTAAATAATCAAAACTTAAATAATGAATATCCATGTTAACTAATTATTTCAATATCAACTTCATACATGTATGTATACACCTATAAGATTGGGAAAAAAATATGTTTAACATAATAAAATATTTCAATGGCAAGTTATTGAAAGTAAAACCAACTTAGATTCATCTTAGACCCATATCTATCAAGTGCAGAGAGGGATCAAACCTTTAAGATATTTGATCCCTCTTGGTCCTTGATTGATCTAGAGTAAGAAGGATTACGCGGGTTTAAAGAAGGTCACATAAAATTCATTGGGTATATTAGATGATTGCTTACTCTTGGAAGCCTTCATTATTTTGTTATTTACCAATAGTATTATTCTCATGTCTTAATTAGTGAGTTGCCTTTAGAGACAACCTCACATCTTAGCTCCCTTCTTTGAAGTTTATCTTTAAAATTAATCTTAAAAAACAAAAGTCATGGGCTTTAATATAATTAGAGGTGATATAACCTGAAGAGGGAGATATACATGAGTTAATTGTATACATTTACCCCATTACATATATTCCCCTCTTAGGGTAATCTTGATTGAATAAGTCACAAACATTGATGAGGTAAAATCATAAATGCAATCTAGAACTGAAAAAGGGTATAAGAATTATATATGTGAGGTGTATAAGTTGAACTCCATATGAATGATGTACATGCCAAATATTATGGTATTATATAAAGGATAGAGTAATCAAAGAAAAAATAAATCAAATAAAGGATGTCATCGTCTTTGAAAAAAAGATGGATGAAATGGGTGTATAGAATGAAGGAAACCATCCAAAGTGAAACCACAATGACACCCTCACTGCTAAGAAAGTAACTTTCAAGAAAGACAAAATGATGACATCACCAAGGAAGAAGATCGAATGAACAACAATATTGATGGAATAGGGCATCACAAAACTATTATTCAATGAGATATTATGTAGTGTAAGTAGTGGTGTAATATGGGGTAGCTAGAGAGGTACATAAGGAGAATAATAGTAGAATAATAATAGTGGATGATATTCAATGTAAGGTGGAATAAGTTCACTATGGTAGTTAGTAGTGAATAAATGTAATGGAGTGTCATTAAAGGTCTATTACGTAGTTAAGAGTTCGTTATGATTAAAGTTCATTAGGATTCTCTTGATAATTTTGATAAAAGATGGAGAAATACTTATGATATATGTGGATGGTTATAGTAATTGAGCTTAGCTCATTGGGAGCTACCCTCTCAAAGGGTCAAGTGAACAAGAGTGGGTTCCTTTCATAAAAGGATTAATTATAAGGCATTCCCCTACCTTAAGGGTTTCGTATTAATAAAGTGAAAAAAATTCCAATATATGCTTGGATTTTTTATGTGTGAGTCTATTTCAATTTTTTTGTACTTAAAATTTGGTATCAAAGACCTTTCCTTAGCCAAAGTGGCAATTTTCTTTTTTTGGGTGGATTTTTTCTAGGAAAAAATGAAAGCCACGCCATTTAAATAAATTCTTGTAGCTTTTTGGGTTGAATTTGTAGAAATATGTTATATATATAGAGTCCTTGTGAAAATCACCTTGTTTTAAAAGAAAAAATTGTCCTAGTTGGAATTTGGGAGGTCAAGCTATTATTGATTAAAATCAATAATTGCAGGGTACTTTGTGATTAAAATCAACAATTTGAGGGTATTTTTGTGATGACTGGACTAAAAAACTCATAACTTTTGACAGGACCTTTTATTTCCATCAAACTAGCACCATTGGAAAGAGGACTTATAGTTGTTTGATTTGATATATGATATGTTATAATTTCAATGGTTCTAAGTATGATATAAGCATTGCAAGTATTTACTTCTAATGGTCATTGAGGGACAATGGAAATGTTCTATAGATTTGGTCTAACTCAATCAAAGAAATGAAAGAGGCAATCAATAAATGTCAAGAGAATTATTATTGGGTTCACATACCCTTACATCAAGGAAGAATAAATTCAACAAGGATATTCCTAGTATGATATTGAGGATGCTTGTAATGATTACTATATTGATAGTTGTCATTTTTGGGATGAAAATTACTTTCATCTTCTATTTGATAACTCTACTCCACCTTATGTAGATAACATCATGGAGGAAATAGGGAGCTTATCATGACTAGAAGTTTTTAGCTTCCTAATTCACTAACAACAATGTGGTATATGGATGATTTTCTAGATGTGGATAGATCTATATATTGGAGTCTGTGTGACTAAAGTAGGAATTTAGAGCACCATTTTCCTCTAAGTGATTATCTTCCGAAGGGAGTCAACATCAACACGTGGATATGGGACCCAAATAATAAGTGGAGCTTATTGGAATACTTCAAAATGGTGGCTAGTACTTGTACTTTTTCTTACTTCAACATTGTGGTCAACACTTATATGTGGGACCTTGTGATATGGTAGTTGTATGTTCTGGGTGGAATTTAGTGTACATAGTGGGGTACTTATAGGTAATAATAGGAGAATAATAATAATGGAGGCCATTCATTATATGGTGGACTAGGTCCACTATATTATTAAGTCCATTGAGGTAGTTAGTAGTGAATATATGTAATGAGGCCTCATTCAAGCAGGCCCACTAGATAGTTAGCAATTTTCTATGATTAGAGTTCTCTTGATATTTATAAATAGGGATGGAGAAATATTTATGGCATGTGTAGATTATTATTGTAATTGATCTTAGCTCATTGGGAGGCCACCCCTTCAAAGAGGAAAGTGAATAGAAGTGGACTCCTTCCATCAAATAAATAACTATAAGGTTTTTCCATACCTTAAGGGTTCCAAATTAATAAAGTGAAAAGAATTTCCATGTCATTCTTGAATGTTTCATATGTGACTATGTTTTTAGTACATAAGGATTTCTCCATCCTTATTTATAAATCTCAAGTGAACTCTAATCATAACAAACTACTAATTATCTAGTGGACCTTCTTTTTAATGAGACCTCATTACATTATTCAACGTAACTATGAGATGCGACCTTATTTAATAATGCAATGAAGTTGGTCCACCTTACATTGAATGGATTTCACTATTATTATTGTACTATTATTCTCCTTGGGTACCTCCCTAGGTACCCCATATTTCCCCATAAGGTATACTACATATTATTATAGGTCAACGATTACAACAAAAGAAAGAAGTGAAAATAATAACACACGGAATCAAATGAAAAAGGACTATGCAACTACCTATTATCAATGATTAAGACGAAAAATAATTGAGTTTGGATATTTTAATAGAGTTTTTTTGGAGGAAGGTATTGTGATATGACCCAAGGAGACATATATGGGTGATAATATATATATATATATATTAATAATATATATATATATATTATAATATATATATATTTATATATATATCTATATATATAATAATTATATATATATATATATAGGTTGCCAATTAAAGGGCCACATGTGTAATCTATGAATAGGTATTTATAGAGGTTTAGTAGTCCTTATTAAGGAAGAAATGGTTTGGATGTATGAATGTATTATTGTATTTGGAGGCAATTTTATTATTCTTGAAGGAGTGATTATGTAACTTATCTCTCTTACCTAACTTGTACATGTATTCCATACTCACATGGTTTACATGTTGTATACTTTGGTTTCGTATGATATTTTACGGTTTTGAATATAGTAGGAGGTAAACAATATGATTGTTACTTATAGATGTGAGAGGGTTGAGGTAGTCTTTTCATATGTATATATGGGGTTCCTTTTCTCTAAGTCATGCTTTT
Organism: Pinus taeda; assembly: GCA_000404065.3. Taxonomy (NCBI): domain Eukaryota; kingdom Viridiplantae; phylum Streptophyta; class Pinopsida; order Pinales; family Pinaceae; genus Pinus; species Pinus taeda. The sequence goes on from APFE030788938.1 coordinate 92,121, forward strand.
CCGTCATTGTTCCAGTATATGTTAGAATGAACGAGGGATATGTTGTTCTTATTGCTCTTGTAAACATTGTTTTCACTTCAATTTTAGGGCATTAGATTTAAGATATGATGTTTTCACTCTTACTCACAACTTCCCTCTTATATGTATGTGATGTTTAGGGACCACACCCTTAAAGAGTATATTGAAATAAGACACAAAAAGTGCTTGTCACAATGTTTTCTAAACAATATCATGCCAAGAGATCAATTCCTCATGATATTATTCCTATAGAATTTGCTACAATCCCACTCATTACTTTAGCGATATTTCATACTGTGAAAATGATGCATAGACAAATATGAATGGATAATCCATAAAGTGATTTTCTTAGATTTCTATATTTTTCTCTCAAATATCTATGTAGTGGGAATAATGTGGAATTGATTCATGTTGGTATGCTAGAGCTTATTCACCACTTCACCTCAATGAAATTGATATTAACATACTACTGTTGCATAAATTTCAATGGTTTCCCTTGATATCTCCAAGGACGAGACAAAAATGTGTATTCGTACTAAGATCCACAAAGCTAATCTTCAATACACAAGTTTTGAGCTTAATGTATTGATTTATCCCGAACTTCAACTCTTCACAGGATGGTATCTTCAATGTAGTTACGATTTCAAACATAGTTACTAACCTAATGAGAACTTTGACCTCAAAATGAGAACTCTACCAAAAAAACCCATATATTTTTGTAAAAACACCAAAATCAACCCCTGAATAAAAATAAGTGGCACTAGTAGTAGCACCCTTTTTCCGGAGGAAATTCAAACCTTGACTTTTTTGGAATCATAACCTTGACAACCAAACAAAAATCTTAAAATTGAGCATCAAATAAAAAATAGATGCTACCAATAGTATTGAATTTTCTTTTCGGAGTTAAAATTACAACATAATTGAAACCATGACCTTGATCACTAACACCTTTACAAAAAAAAAAAAAAACTCAAATCATATATATATATATTATAATATATTATAGCGTGAGAGAGAGAGAGGTTTTTTAAACAAATATGTGAACTTTAAAAAATATATCATAATAGATTTTTTCAAAGAAAGTTAAAGGAAAAAAATCTTAAGGAAAACCTTTCCCACACACATACACACACACCAGAATGAGAATTTTGTATTTATATGCAAGTATACCTCTGGATCATAGAAAATATGCTAAGTTGTACATAGTTATATCTTCAAAAAACATTCTTGAGCCCACTTTACATAAAAACTACAAATTTTTACAGAGGGACTCCAAACTCGAAAACGAAAAATGGGGTTTTGTAGGTATATACCTTACAAAATTGACCAACCAAAAGAAAAAATTTACATTTCATTGTATAAATGATTAATAATGCATTCCTTCATAACTGTATAATTTCAATCCATTTAGCTCTAAGGAGCATGAGCAAGCCTGATTCGGCTATTGATTTTTAAATATCCCATTCTTAATTTACACATTTCATTAGAACATAATACTACATCTTTATTGAGATCATGTAGAACATGGAAATATGTTATTGAAAAAAACCCTTCTACTACTTTCCTAATTATTTTCATATAAGAATTTATAATTTTGGTCCCACGTAAAGGAGCCCTTCACCAAATGTTGAATAAGAAGGATGGATTACCCCAAAATAGTAAGAGAAGTTACCTTTTTTTTCTTTTTATAATTGAATCCCCTAGTAGAGGGCATAAGCTTTAGCTTGGTTTGTTTTCATGCATCTATTGACAATTTTGGATGCTGCCAATAGTAAGGGGGTCTGCCCAGTATGAAATCCCAATTAAACCTCACAATGTTTAGAGTAGGAGCCCTAACTCAAAAGTATGTCTAGTTGCCATTATCTTAAAGATTTTCCTTGGATACAATAAACAACATAAGAGAAACAAATTCACTTCTTAGATAAACAAGTATGTTAGCCTTGTGATGTATTCAATTGTAAAGTGTATGATGGTTCTTTCACAAAACATAAATGAAAGTGAGTCTTTGAAAGAAAATTAATAGTACTATCTTAGCAAAGACACATGCATAAATATGAAAGAATCATTAACTTTGTGAAATAATTCACCAAGAAACCACAATCATGAAAGCATAAGACACACTTTTCAAAGAAGAATACTAAAGCCAACAAAATAGTTCATTTTCATTAGTATGAATTAACATAAGCATACACCATAAACAATGATAGAATAGTCTCACAATCATTTGCAACATGTTAGTTTCAATTAGCACTGTCTGTCACCAGTGATCAAATATGCTCTTACAAGGTGTTGTTAGGGTGTCAAGTCAAATTTTTGTCATTTCAGTGAGTCTTCAAATAAAATTTGGTCACTGGCTAGTGTGTCTAGGGCTATTTCCACTCTCTCGAGAATTTCATGTCAGACATTTTCATCACTCAGTTGAGTCTAACATCATGAAAAAATCATTAATATCATTTCAGTCACATCATCATGGTATCCAATCATCTTGGTGTCACCATTAGGTCATTAGGTTTAAGGTTACAAATCGGTCATTTCATGCATAAATGGCTACAAATGAGGAGTGGCAATAGGTAAATTTGTTCAATAATACTTTATTTAAAATGTAATTTATATTTCTATATGTAATAATGTTCCTAAGGTTCTAAATTTACAAGAAAGGCTACAAAACTAAAAAATAAGTGAATTGGTGAGGTGGGCCATCTTATCTCATTAATCACTTAGAGTCCAAGAGCAAATTATAAAGCACATGGAGGAGCTCATTTATACTCATTTTCATTTGTCTCTCACCCTAGCATTGAGCTCCCACCTCTTCCTTGCATAAAATTGTGTTTCCATCACCCTCACTGGCAAAAAATGGCTCTTGTTGCAAATAGAAAGCCTTCACTGTGCCCTTGGACAGGCACGCTGAGCATGGGCATTGCGGACATCTGAACTACACTGCGCACGAGCCATAATTCTCTAAAATCATTTTTTGACCACCAGAATTCATTGTTTAAGGCTCCTCTTCTATCATGCCATCCTCCAGGCTTCATAACAAGTAAGTTCAATCATTATCATGCCTTCCTTTTGCCTCTTATGTCAAGAAATTTTCAAATGCTTCCACTCCTAGGGTTTATATGAATTTCCTAGATTTGATCCTCAAATGATGAAATGTTGCCCCAAACCCTAGTTTCCTTGTCCCTACCCCTATGTTCACAATAAATACACTATTCCCATCCATCACAAAACTTTATCCCCTCATTTTCTATCCTTTTTTTTCTAAACCCTAATCTACCCTATCTCTTTCAAGGGTAGGCCTATGTTTTGGCCTTTTCCACCCCTCCCTTCACCCATTTCCAAAAATTCCTTCTTCCCATACTCATTGACATCATCCCCTACCTTCCTAAATTTCCTCAAAAATTTAGGCAACTCCCAAGTCCCTCATATCACCTCATTCCTTCACAACAACAAATTTCACTGTTTTTGCATGCTTTTCACCTAGGGTTTGAAAGTATGGAGCCCGATTCACCACCATTAAAGAAGAGGAAATACAATAGGTGAGGAAAGATATTGAGGTTTGAGCCCTCTAATTTCAATGAAATCACCTCCTCCCAATTTGTCATGAAATGCTTTGAAGATGTCAATTGTTTAGGGTTTTGTCAAAGAGTGCAGGAAGTGGGTCACCATGAGCATCTCACAGGTATATTTTCCCTCACCTTGAAGGAAGATAAGATCACCATTGTAGGGACTAATTTCATGTTTTCAGTGAATTCCGTCTCTCAAGCTACAAGCATACCAAACCATGGAGAAAATTGGTTCAAAGGCATGAACCTAGACCTAAAAGAGAACAAAAGCCACCAATGGAAGGATTGACCTTTAACGAGAGGATTACCATGGAAATAAATGAGGATAGGGAGTTTTGGCTTGAAAAATTCAATTTCCACCTTGATAAGCTTCTTAGGAAGGCCAACAGGGATAACAAGTTGCAAAGGAAAATGGCCATCCACTACTACAAGGAAAATAAACTTTGCAAGGGCAAAATCAAGGAGTTGAAGGCCCAACTAGATGAAACCCTAATCAGCCAAGAGGAGAAGGGTAAGTTATATTTGTTTCTTGATGCATCCATGGTTGCATAACACACCTCATTAGGCATATTTGGAAAACTTCTGGGAGAATTTGGAGAATTTTTTGTGTTTTGGTGCAGACTGGTGCAAATTTTCAATTTTTGGCAATTTTATGTCTAGGTGAGCAGCAAGCTCACGCTGTGCTTTTTCCTCAGGACCCTAAATTATGAAAACATAGAATTTTTGGAAAGATAATGACCCCTTCTAAAAACCCATTTTCCCATTTTCCTAGTATGGGGCTCAGTTTTTGAGAAATTTTGAAAAAAGAGGCCAAAAATCACCTTTCTACCCCTCTTTTCCCATTTCACTACTCACTTGGAGACACCTTGGGAGAATGGCCATAACTCTACCAAAAATGAGTCATTTTGAGTTCACAAATACTCTAAAGACATATAAACTCTCTCATATTTCTAGAACAGGCTTCATATCAGGATTTGGACTTCAGAAAGGCACTCAGAAATGGCCTTCAACAGCTCGTTGCACACCTGGAAATTTATGAGATTTTTGTGAAATTTTCACTGTGTAATTTTTTGTAATTCCCGGTTTGACTTTGGTAAAATTAAAAATGTTGAAGTAGATGAATGAAAGGGTAAGAGGAAATTTAAATATGATTTATTAATGAGTGGTTAGTATTTGTTTGATGTAAATTTGGCTTCATTTATGAGAGAGGTTGCAGTCAAAGTTAATTGTAGAAGTTGGTTTAACTTCCCTAGACATTAGGGTTTGGTTAGAACACCTCATGGAATAGTTCCTAGAGTCATGGATTAGACCCCTGAGAGTGGGGAGAGGTTGTTTTGTTCTTTATGTATCAGTTTCTCAGGCATAGAACAGGTTGGACTTAATAGGAGAAAACTATTGTAGCTTGTATTTGACATTTCTGGAAATCAAAGAACACAATTTGTAGCTATTATTTAGGAATTCATCTTCTCTTTCCATTTATCAAATCTTCAATGATTTTCTTACAGTTTATAAACATAATTCTTTGAATTAAGCTCTATTTAGATGGAAAAATCATTATGTGTATTTTATTTCATGCTTAATGAATTCATGTTTCATGCTCATTAAGACCTTTTGCTTCTTCTAAACACTACACTACACCGACAAACCCTAAGATCCATCACAAAATCATTGCTACCTTGCTCCTTTATATCTTTGCCTCTGTAACCCTTTGATCCTCTCACCTAGCTACCTAGTTTTTTCCCTTATCCAACAACAAAACCCTAAATTTTCCAAAATCCACCCGAGCATATCTATCTAGCCTAAAAGCCTTTACATTCAAGTCATCTCTTGACTATGATTTCATAGAGAGAGCCCTCTCTGATTTGGTAGGGATAGCTACCAAAATGAAAGCTTGGTCTATGGTTACCTTCGTTGATTCCTCTAAGCCTGGGAGGTTGTGGAGGAGAACACGACATATGCATGAAAAGTGTGTTGGCTCCATGAGCTTCGAATTATGAAGTAAAATTTACAAGATACACCATTAAAATGATACAATACCTTTTCTAATAGTGAAACTTTAAGACACTACTTTCTTCTCAAAATCCTATTCTTCTCTACAATTCCTGGCTTGAGAAGCCAAGGTGAAAATTCCTTTGCTTGAGCTATGAGTGTGTATATATAGCAAACGGGGCGACTCTTCACCTCCCTTGTGACTCTTGAGCTCCCCCCATGACTCTTGAGCTTCCAAATAACTTTTCAAACTCCTAAGATACCTCTAGAATTCTACATGACTTTTCACATTCTTTTGGTGACCTTTGGACTTCCATACACTTTACATTTCTTATTTGATTTGAAATTACATATTTACATCCACAAACGAAATGGAAACATGATGACTCATATGACTGGAGATGACACTTTGAAAAGACATGACTTGACACTAATGACATGGACTTTATGATGATGTGTCATTGTCAAGATCCTCTTCTTGTTGCTATCTTTATATCTTCATGATAGATGTTACATGTTCTCCCTCTTTCTCCTCCAATAGGATTGAAGGTATGGAGTCTTCTATGTGGTTCATATCTTCCAAATTCTGTTGTGATCTAGTGTCCCTTAATCTTATTGTTGAATGATCATCTTATCTTTGCAACCTTCTTGAGTGTCTTCTTGCATATTCCCTTTATCATCATTCTTGAACATCATCCTATCATGTCAAGATATAGTACATGTAGATGAAATTTACTCATGACAAGAAAACACCACCCTAGAAATATCTTAGTCTAACTTTCCTCATGAAATTCATTGGTCATCCTGGAATTGGGTACTCGACAGAGGAGAAGCTTAGGAATTGTGTAGTGAACAATTATAGGAGGTAGGAATGAGAGACGAATGACTGTGATTACATAATGTGTAGTGGTTGGAGACCTGAGAAGAAAGACTGTGCAGTTGAGGGAAATAGTGACACGGTGATGTATGATTTTCCACTGTGATTGCGCAATATTATGTTCAAGAGAAAGACTGGGCCACTAGATTGGTATTTGTGTAGTTCAAAGAGATTGGGAGACAAATTGTTGACTGAAACTACGTAGTGTGCAATATGAGGTTGATTGGGAGGAAATATTACACAATTATGGGGATCAGGAGGTGGTTCTTGAGCACTGTGATTGCACAATACATAATCCTTGGAGGCAGTGACTATGCATTTCATAGTTATAGAAGGTAGGGGATGCTGATTGAGGCTTGTAAATGTGAAATGTGTAATTTAGGAAGGCAGAGTGAAGCAAGGTTGGTTGGGAAAGGAATGTTCTGGAATTTGACTAAGTGTGGGATCAATGGGTTAGAGATGAAACCAACACAGGTCTTGAACATGATCACACACTTAGAATGATTAATGAAACAAAAATCATCACTCGACACCAAAAATAATCATGAACCAATTGAAATGACAACAAAATGACACTTACCTCCAAGTGCAACACTTAAGATACACTTTGTGACACATGTGACGACACCAACAAAATAGTGAATAAAAAATTGAGAATGAGTCTAGTACATGTATCTATGATATATAGGACCCATTAGTACCAAATTTTCCTCTTAAAGATGTGCTATAACTCCCTTTCATAATGTGTAACACTTCCTTTACCAAAAGATGACACTTATGTTTTCTTCACAAAGGGACTAGGAAACTTAGAGAAAAAACATTGAATGTATTTTAATGCTAGAAATGATAGCTCACAAAGCTAAAGTAGGCTTTAAAGTTTGGATATAGGAAAAAATTTGGAGGGTGTTGTAGTAGCGACAACACTTGGCGACACACTGGTAGAACTCCAACTTCTCTGCTTTGGTCTAACATTTATGCATAGGGTCTAGTATCTTAGGAAGTATTCACTCATTGTGTGGATTACTTTGGATTTCTCACTTTACCTGATTATATATGTAGTATCCCCTTTTTTAGTTAAACACATTCATGAATCTTGTTGTATCACAATTTGTTTTATTCAAGAGAAGTGTAATATAGTTGCGAGTTTAGGATGATCAAAGTATTTTCTTTCATGTCTAGTGTTCCTCTGCTTCCAGTGAGCATGTTTAGTACCTCGACAGAGTCACTACAATAACACAAGAATCAATTCACTGTCAGTAGGCCTATATATACTCCAACAAAATTACTTGCTTCACCTCTTTGCATAGGAAGCCTTTCTCTTCTTTCACCTCTTATTGAGAGAAGAAAAGGTTTTTCCTTTAGAGATATTTATATATATCTTTTACATTGATATGTTCGCTATATATTTTCCCCTTTCTCTTCTCTACTTCATTGGATTAGCATGCAAAACATTGAGTAGTAAAAAAATTGAGATAAGGAAAGAGGTTCCTAGGATAGAAGCGAGTGTCATGGTTCTATACAAAGCTTTCTTTATGAATGGATCACATTTTCCATTGAAGAATCATTGACCATAAATATGAAAACCAAGGAAAAGAAGAAGAACTGAAAGTTAGCCAAACGTTGTTGTGTATCACAAGTCCCCTTTCAACTTTTTCCACATGCATTGGAACCAAACAAAACACTTTCACACAAGATTTTATTCACAAGACAACAACACAAAAGATAATGAAAAGAACATAACATGGCATAAACAAAAAAAAATACTAAAAATAGAAAAATAAATATGTACATAGGGTAGGGACACAACCCCGGGCTGTTATTGAAAATATTGCTTGAGATCTTGTCCATTGATAGGAAGATATTCCAAGTTCCCATCAAAGGATTGGAGATGATAAGTGTCGCAGATAAGCTTGTCATGAAAAACATATCGCTCGATCCACAAGGACTAGAATTTACTGGTTTTACCTTTCTCTTTGTGGGCTTTATCCCACCTCAATACCAGTTATCCCACACTAAACTCCTTATTCCTCACAGACCTCTTGTCAAACCATCGCTTGATACGACATTGATGGATATCCAAATTTTCTTTTATTTTCCTCCTTTATTCCTCTAACTCCAAAAGAGTGTCTATCCTACTCTAAAACACAAGGCATGGCTTACCTCGAGACTCTTAAAAAAGTTGAAGTGCTGGGAGGTATATGTTCAAAGGTAGGATGGCTTCTTTTCCATCCACAAGGAAGTAAGGAAGTTCTCAGAGAGGGTTTAGGTGTAATACAGTCAACCCACAAAGAATTCATCAATGCATTATGAAAGTTCCTTTGTTTAGAGTAAACAATTCTCTTGATGATACCTATTAGGTTTTTATTGGTTGAATCAACTAAATTGTTTCCCTAAGGGTAATAGTTGGATGAGTGTTTCAAACCAATTCCATTTTCTAAAGAAAAATCATAAAGTTTAATCGATGAGAAATAAGTTTCATTAAAAAAAAAGAAGTGATGTAGGAATGCTAAACCTGGTGATGATATTATGTTTGAGGAGTTGACGAACTCTCGCGTTTTCACTTGTTTTAGAGGAATTGTTTCCATCCACTGAGTAAAATAGTCTATGGTAGTTAAAATATATTGGTACTGCTTGGATGGGTGTGGAAAGATTTCACCAATGAAATCCAAACCCCATTGTTGAATGGGTTCTTATACAACAATAGGCTATAATGGGGTGGCTGACTTTCTATCACAACTATCACATCTTTGGAAAACTGAACACTTGTGTGCATAAGCATGTGCATCTTTGAATAATGTGGGCCAATAGTAACCAGTCCTCATGACTTTATGCATAGTAGTATCACCTTCATATTTCCACCAGCTGGTCCATCATGAAGATCCTTCAATACCCTTTCTAAATATGATTTTTCTAGACACCTGAGTAGGACCCCATTGTGGTGCTTCCAAAAATTCACACCATGTACCAACAGATATGACAAAGCTTTGAGTAGAATAACCCTCTTTTGTTGTGCTGATAAATATGAGGGAAAGGTACCATGCTCAAGATACTGTCACACATCTGAGTGCCAAGATGTTGCTGCATCAGTGGGGGTAACTTGTTCAACATTATGCATTTTGATTTATTCTTCCCACCTAGAAGATGTCCCTTCTGGTGTTTAGTTGCTTCTTCTACAAGATGGAAAAGAACATGGAGTTTTATTGTGTTAACGGGCTTGAATTCGAGATTATAATCTTCCAAGCTTGTCATCTGGTTCACCCTTCTCTCACCTAACTCTTGTTGTACAAAAAGTGATCTAACCATTGGGAGTGGCACAAAGATAATGATGTTACTTTTTAGATGGTATGGCCTAAAGTGTTTTACTGCATTGTATATTACATAAGCTTATTTATCAATGGCAGGGTAATTTAATTTAGGTCCCTGTAAGCCAACACTCATGAATGATACATGCTTCTTATTTCCTTGATCATCCATTTGTGTGATAACGACTGCAAGAGAAGTGTTAGAAGAAAAAGTATATAATAGGAAATATTTGTCGAACTATGGACTATATAATGTTGGAGCTTTAGTGATTTCTTACTTGATAAGAGTGAAGGCATCCTTTTCCCTTTTATCCCACTTATAAACTACATCCTTCTTTATCTTATCTTATAATGGTTTTACTATCTGCGCGTAATATGAGATGAACTTGTAGAGGAAGTTGATTTTTCCTAGGTAGGATTGAATGGATTTATTTTTCACTGGATTCAAATATATTCTGTATTTGCGACATCGCTAAAAAATCTGCCTCAGATGACACAAGTGATCAAATCTCTTCTTCAAAAATATTGTCACACCATTCAAGTACACCACTACACTTTGTCCAATTATGTTGTTGAATGTTATTTCTATATCTTGCTTGAAAGTAGCTCTTGCATTAACGAGTTCAAAAGGCATTCAATTAAATGAAAAGGTACCCCACTTGGTCCTAAAAGTAGTTTTTGTCTGTCGAGTTCTTCTACTAGAACTTGGTTGTACCCGAAAAAACCATCTAGTAACGATAACATCTCTGATCTAGATACTATTTGAAGGATTTGTTCCATAGATGACATGAGATAATTATCCTTATCTGAATCCAAATTCAAATTGTGGAAATCAACACACAGGCGTACCCCCCCAGATTTCTTTCTTACAGGAACTAGATTGGAGACCCATGTAGAGTGACCAAATTCCTTTAGTTCTTTTTGAATGAGGGGTTGAAGCATGGGATGAACTTTTCTCATTTTATATTGAAAGGGATTTACCCCTTATTTGACGGGAATCACATGGTGGATTCTTTGCATGTCATAAGTTTTCAAGTCATCGTACGTCCATTCGAACACATCTCGACACTTCTTAAAGAGGTAGATAAAAACTTGTCGCTCTTGAGGTGTGTAACACGTACCAAGATTCACATACTTCAAATATTCTTTTGTACCAAGGTTCAATTGTTCGTGCAAAAGAGTATATTTTTAAGTATTTGCATTAAATGGCCCCTTAAAATGGTTTTGGAAGTCATACAACTTTTCCAAGATACCACACCTTTAGGCATGAGGTTTCCTTTGTTTACATGAGATGACCCCTGCAAGGCTTTCTAGTGCTCGTCTTCATCGATGGCCACATCCTTGAACACATCAGCGTTCGCCATGAAGTCTAGTATCTGTTGGTCGTCATTAAAAACATGAAAATTAGTAATGTTATTAGGCATGAATGTTCTATGAATAATTTCAACTGAAAAGCCATCCTTTAATGGTGACAACATAACAACAAAGTTAGCTAATGTATCTGCAACAACATTATGAATATGAGGAACATAATTAAAATTAAAATCTTGGAAATGTGAAATGAGATGCCATACCTCTTGTTGATAATTTTAGAGATTGGGTGACACACAATGGATTGTATTTTGCACCTGACATGTAACAATTTTTGAGTCATCTATTACTTTGAGCGCTTCAACTTTGAGGTCAATGGATTTCCTTAAACCCAAGATGAGTGCTTCATATTCAACGAGGTTGTTAGTGCACTCAAATTCCAAGTGGCATGAGATAAAAATTTTATTTTATTTTATTTATTTTATTTTTATTTTTTTTTTTTTTTAATTTTTAATTTTAATTTAATTTAAATTTTTTTTTGTTTTGTGAGTCTATTAAAATGCAACCAGCTCCAGAACCCTCCCACACCTTCAAACCATTAAAATACATTGTCCAAATGTTAGCAATACTAGGTTTAGTTCCTACACTTCTACTATTTACATCTATAATAAAAGAGTCATTTGAACCAGTTGGATTAGAAGAAAGGAGTTCTAATGGCCATAGGTTCCTGATCGAAACTACACCAATGGGTAGGAGTCCGAAGAAGGACAAAATTAGAAGAAAATGTGATTGATCCCGACAACATTTTATTCATACATTCAGTCAATGGAGGGTGAAAGAAAACCAAATGGAATCTAGAAGTTATTGCGCAGCTCACTGTTCTAACTCGTACGCATGAAGGTTGTGCTAAGTAAATTTTTTGATCAACCTCTAGAAAACAATATCCAAAAATGATATGTGCAAAACTGATGGGCTCATTAGGTGCTTCAAGCACTGTGAAGATATGCTTGATAAATGGCTCACTCTCAACTTATATTTGATTGTTCTTGCCCTTAAACAAAATCCATAAATGTGATCGATCGGTAGCAATGTATCCCTGCAATTTACTAGACCAGTCTTGATTCAACTATAAACCATAAGATTTTGGAATTTACATAATGACTATATCGATACATTTGTGAACTCTATGATCTGATGATAAATGAATTATAAAATTGTTAAGTTCACCAACTTCTTGTATTAAAGATCAATCTAGCTGAATGATTCTAGCATCGGTGTTTTCCCATTTAGCATTAATTTTCTTGGGGGAATGACATTTTTAGATGCACCATAATTAGCAATGAAATTACGGACATTATAATTAAATATCTCAAAAGTTAGAAGAAATGGAGGGAAAGTAGACCTAACATTTACATTTATTACATTAACAACTGATTCAAGAATGGTTGTTGACTTACCGGATGAAGCTTGAGAAGTGGCAAACATTCTACCTGATGGAGGTTGAAATGCAAATGCTTGAATGAGAAATTCTTGTTGCCCTGCTATCTTGGCTAGTTAGTAAACGAAAATATTTTCATAAGCATTTTTCATGTCTTCAATAATGTTTTCATCAATGTCTTCATCATGAGCAGGGTGTGCTGATGTGGTAGGTGGTGTGACTTTGTTGACGCCTCAGGGGTGGTGGACTTATTCTTATTGTTCTCGAAAGCACCTTTCTATGACTATGTACTTCATGACTTAGTCTGAGTGCCCTAAGTAGGATTACTAGGTGGTAATACTTTTCTTAACAATTTCTTTCTCACATCTTTCTCAGGAACTGGTCCTTTTCTCCTCAAGTTATATTTCTTAGCAGGTTGTGGAGGAGGAGAATCACTCGCTGGAGGTTCATCAACACTTTGTTGATCATTATTGAGAATCATACCAAGGAGTGAAAATTGCATTCACCAATATTTTATTTTATTTTATTTATTTATTTATTTAATGAATTAATTTAATTTTATTATTTTTATTTTTATATTATATTATATAATATATATATATATATATATTATATATATATATATATAATATATATATATATATATATATATTATTTATTTTTTATTTATTTTATTTTTATTTTTCTCTGAATGAGCCTCTTGTTGAAAGGTACAATAATTATCCATACCTAGGTTTTCCACATTAAACACAACATTAGAGCTCTATGCAGACTTCCCCGGTTGGTTGAAATTCTTCTTAATGAAGGGCTTGAAAGGCTTATTACTTTTAGAAGCCTCGCTTGACTTCCTCTTAAGTTTCGGTACTTTGTTGGTTAAAAACTTTAAAGATTTAGTTAAGTTGTCCATATTGAAAGGATTTTTCTCTTTAACTTTGGAGAAAGAGGCTTGTGACTTCTTAGAAGCGTCTTTGGAGTGTTTTGAATCATCCTGATCAACGATGACCCCAATAGAACTTAGGTCCTTTTCCACTACAATCACTTCTACAAAGTTCAGAGCCAAATTTTCTTTCGCAACACACTAAACAAAAACTGAAATGTTAGTAGGGAAGGAAACAATATAGTAATCTTTCATAATGGAATCATGTAGTTGAACATAAGTGGGGAAATTATTTAAGATACTTGTAAATATTTGATTTAAATCTTAACTTTTTCCTTTTCCCCTATCTTTAGGTTTCCAAGTTCTTTTAATATCATGGCTGGAGTTTTATCATCAACAAACTTTTCTAAACATAAGTTTTTAAACTCCCTCCAATTATGGATTTAATTAGGTGGAAGAATATGGTACCAAAACGAAGCTCTACCTTCTAGAGTATATAGAAACAACCTACATGCAGCATCATCAAAGCGTACCTCTAGCATCAGCATATGTAAGTAGAAATCATCGATTTGGTCCTTGGTCTTCGTTTTCTTATCAATATCATATTTTGAGAGCAACCTTTCTTGGTGCTTAGACATGCAATGAATATTTCCCAGAAGAGCAGGTGGCCCTGAGCCATCCAATGTAATTTTTCATTGTCCATGTCTTTGTAATTCTCCTCCTCCTCAATTTTTTTTTATTTTGAAGAGTCTTCTCCTTCACCGTTCAAGTTCTCGTTGTAATCAAGTTGCTCTTCTCTCGATTGTTCTTCATTAGAGAATGAAAAATCACCCCTATCTCCATCCAAATATTTCTCAATAGGTGGTAGGTCCCCTTGTTTATGTGTCCTTTGAGTAGGATCAACTAACTCTTTAGGGATTGAAATTACCAAATCTTCCATTGAAGAAACCAATATGCCATTGCGAGTTGTTTCTTTCTTTATAGAATTATGAGGAGGGATAGTAATGACAAGAAAATTCAAGAGCTCTTATAAACTAGCGAGTAATTGGTAGGATTGTTTGGATTTGTTTGTAAGTGACTTTAAAATCTTGCTTCAGACCAAGATTAGAGGCTTCTCCTCTCTCAAGACTTTGGGATGGAGTTGAACTCAGAGCGTTACTATCTTGCATGGAAGATTGTTTGTTAGGATGGAGTGAGTTGTCAGCTATGAAAGGGCAACCATCCTTCTAGTGCCATAAACTGTTGATGGTGCTAGATCCCTCCAATAGTAAGGGGGTCTCCCTGATATGAAATCCCCATTATACCTCACACCATTTGGAGTAGGAGCCCCAACTAGAAAGTATCGTCGATTTCTATTATCTTAAATATTTTCCTTGGCTGCAACAAACAACACAAGAGAAACACGCACGCTTTTGAGATAAACAAGTATGTTAGCCTTGCGATGTATTGAATTGTAAAGTGTATGATGGTTATTCCACAAAATATAAAAGAAAGTGAGTCTTTGAAAGAAAATTAATAGTACTATCATAGCAAATGCACACGCATAAATATGAATGAAATTCCATTAGTAAATTTGCAAAATAGTTCATGAAGAAACCGCAATCATGGAAGCATAAGACACACATTTCAAAGAAGCACACTAAAGCCAACAAAATAGTTCATTTTCATTATTATGAATTAACATAAGAATAAACCATAAAAAATGAAAGAATAGCCTCACAATCATTTATGACATATGCTTGAAAAGTGTGTTGGCTCCAAGAACTTTGGATTATGAAGTGAAAGTTCCAAGATATACCATTACAATGATACAATAATTATTCCAATAGTGGAAATTTAAGCTACTACTTACTTCTCAAAAGCCTCTTCTTCTCTCATATGCCTAACTTGAGAATTCAATTTGAAAATTCCTTTCCTTGAGCTATGAGGGTGTATATATAACAAATGGTGTGGCTTTTCACCTCCCTTGTGACTCTTGAGCTTTCCCCCATGACTCTTGAGCTTCTAAATGAATTTTCAAATTCCTACGAGACATTTACACTTCTACATGAATTTTCACATTCTCTGGGTGACCTTTAGACTTCCACAAACTTTACATTTCTCATTTTCTTGGAAATTACGTAATTACATCCACAAATGATGTGGAAACATGACAAATCATATGACTCTTAATATGACACTTTGATAAGACATGACTTGACAATGATCACATGGAATTTATGATGTTGTGTCAATGTCAAGTTCCTATTCTTGCTACTATTTTTGTATCTTCATGATAGATGTTGTATGTTGTCCCTCTTTCTCCTCCAAAAGACTTGAAAATATGGAGTCTTCTATGTGGTATGAATCTTCCAACTTCTGTCGTGATCTAGTGTCCCTTCATCTTCTTGTTTAGTGTTCATCTTTTCTTTACAACCTTATTGAGTGTCTTCTTGCATAGTCCCTTTTTCATCCTTCTTGAACATCATCTTGTCATGCCAAGATACATTAACTGTAGATGAAATTAACTCATGACAAGAAGACAACAATATGGAAATATCCTACTCTAACTTTCCTCATGCAATTCACTAATCAGCCCATAACTGAGTATTGGACATAGAAGAAGGCTCGGGATTTACATAGTGCTTAGTTCCAGGAGGCAACAATGAGGGACTGATGATTGTGAATACATAATGTGCAGTGGTTGGAGACCTAAGAAGCAAGACTGTGAAGTTGAGGGAAATAGTGACATAATGAGGCAGGCTTGCCCACTGTGACTGCATAGTGCATAGTTCAAGATAGAGATTGTGCCACTGGATTGTGTAGTTGCAAAATTCAAAGAGATAGGGAGACAAATTGATAACTAGAATTGTGGAGTGTGCAGTGGGAGGTTGACTAGGAGGAAATATTGTGTAGGAGGCAGCTCTTGAGCACTGTTATTGTGTAATGCATAGTCCTTGGAGGCAATGATTGTGAATTGTGTAGTTCCAAGAGGCATGTGATGTTGATTGAGGCTTGAAATTGTGAAATTCAAATTTCATGAAGGTAGAGTGAGGCAAGGTTAGTAGGGAAGGAATTTTCCAGAATTTGACTAAGTGTGGGATTAATGGGGCAGAGATGAAACCAAGATAGGTCTTGAACATGATCACACATTCAGAACTTTTGGCGACACAAAAAATGTTCACTTGACACCCAAAATCAACATGAACCCATTGAAATAACAACAAAATAACACTTACCTCCAAGTGCGACACTTAAAATATACTTTGCAACACGTGGTGACACCAACAAAAAAATGCATAAAATTTTGGGAATGAGTCTAGTACATGTCTCTATGATAGATAGGACCCACTAGTACCAAATTTACCTCTTAAAATGCGTTATAACTCCCTTTCACAATGTGCAACACTTCCCTTACCAAAATACAACACTTAAGTTTTCTTCAGAAAGAGACTAGGAAACTTAGAGAACAAACATGGAAAGGATTTTACTACTAGAAACAATATCTCACAAGGTTAAAGTAGGCTCCAAAGTTTGGATACAGGAAAAAATTTGGAGGGTGTTGTAGTAGCAACAACAACATCCTAAGCCCCATGAATAATATGCAACTTTAACTTCCTAAGCACCATAGAGCACTCTGCCCTCCTATCACCCTTGTATTCCTTTTCAAAGTCCCATCAAAATTGAGGATCAAGCCTTCTTGCTACTACTTCCAACATTGTAAGTCCACCTCTCTCAATCTTAGCTTCCAAACAACTTGATAACTTATGTTATTTCTTTCCATAATTATAGGTCATATGTCCAAATTACAAATTTTGAACATCATTCCCTTTCAAGTGTGTCTAATCCTTGTTGTTAGGAGTCATTAGAAAACTTTAAAGTCCTAAACTCAGATCATATAACAAAAAAATTTGTGGCTACAGCGTGGCAAAATTTATAAATTATTGAATGTTCGATTGTTTCTAGCTATCCATACCTTCCTGAAAATGAATTTTCGAAGAGATTCCCAATAATTAAAAAATGGATTTCTAAGAGATACTCCCTACACAATTTTTTTACCTTGATGTAAAATATCCTTGAAGGGAATTTTTCCATTTTAAATGATTTAAAAGTAGAGCATACACACCCAACTAGACCACTCTCATATATGAAAATTCCAAAAAATATGTTGGATACATCCCTCTTGATGCTTGCAAATTATACATCTTGAAGGACCTTGAATGCCCATTTTTCTCAAATTCTCAGTAGTCAAAATTTTATTATGCACAAGGAGCCAACAAAAAGAATTTAACTTTGGATTGGAATTGGCTCTTCATATCTTTGTCCTAGTACTTGATTTGGGGTGTTTATGGAAGAGAAAAGACACATAACCTTCCTTCACCGATTACGAAGAATGCTTCCATCTAAGTTGATCTACCTCCTCTAGTCTCCATGGAGCAAAACCAACTACACTGCCTTGAAGTCTGTAAGCCAAATGCTGCAAGTTTGTAGGGACTCCTCTAAGGTTTCAGCCTATCCAATTTCCTTCATTTTCCCAACTTGAAATGTATACCAGTGTTTATTTTCCTTCATCATAGAAGAATTCCCTCAGAGGTAGAAACTCATAATTACATTCCAAGGACTACTTATCCGTTATTTTTTCCATCAATAAATTAATATCTCTTTCATTTATAGGTTTCCAAAATACATATGAGCTTATCGAAGGGGTTTCCAAAGTGAGTAGTTTCCAAATTGTCAATCCTCCTTTGGTGGCTTTAATTGACTCTAAGCATCAAACTCATTTTGTCCAAATATATTTTTCCTTAAGGACTTCCTTCCACTAATCTTCTTCCTAAGTAATAAACCTCCATGCTAGATTTTCTCATATTGCTTTGTTCATGAGCTTGGGGTCTCTAATGCTAAGTCTCCCATGGCATTTTTGATACTTGACGATTGCCCATTTTATCAAATGATTTTTTTTGTGCTAGAACATCCTCCTTCCCAAATAAACTTGCATATTTCCTTACCCATCATAGAGAAAACTTTGTGGGGCAAGGAGGATAGTGAATTGGTACAAAAGGAGAGAAAAAAGGACTACTTTGATCAACATAGTGTGTCTAGCTAAGTTGAGCTAGCTAGATCCCCAAGAAGCAATTTATTTTTAAATTTAGTGATGATGCCATCCCATGCTTACAAGGAATGTCATTTCAAACAAATAGGAATCCCTAAATATTTAAATTCTTTCCAAGATTCCACAAGGTGGAAGCCCATAATACTTCCTATTTGTATTTTCTCATGAGAGAAGGCATTCCATAAATAAATATGAAAATTTATTGAGTCTTTTATACCTCTAGGGGCATCCAAAAAATTATAAATGACCAATTTAAATCTCCATGTAATTATTGTAGAATCCCATCTACAAGGAGGGTATCATCAACAAATTGAGAGTGACTTATATTCTTTATTCCACGAACCAACCTGAGACCATGTAGATACACATCTTTCAAATTCAAACCTTTTTCTAACAAATTAAACCATTATGATATATAAGAAGGGGGACAAAGGGAAGCCTTGACAGAGGCCATGAGAAGTATGAAATAATCATGTTTCCATTCCATTTACTAATGGAAATATACAAGGTGATTTAATGTTTGAGGAAACCCAATGTATAAACCTTTCATCAAAGCCAAATTTTGACATAATATTGAACAAATGATCATGTCTAACCCTATCAAATGTATTATCTATATCAAGCTTGATTGTCATGCCTTGGTCTTATATTTCATGACTAGAATCAATTGATTCCATGATTAGGATAATAATATCAAATATTTGTCTTTTATGCAGAAATCCACCCGATTCTTAGACATTATGTTGACAATGGCAACCAGAAAATCCTGATTTAATTTTCCCTTGAATTAAGTTAGGATGAAATTGTAAATCCACATCACAAGACAACAATAATGAGTTAAATAAGTTAGTTTCACTTAGTTGGCTCAGTTAATTCGAGTTGAGGGCCTAACTTGAGTCATGTAGAGTGGTTCCTAAATTTTAGGAGCCTAGGTTGAGTTTAATTTGAGTTGTAATAATTTAATTCACTTAAACCGAGTTAAAGTCAGTTAAACTAGTTCCAATTGTTGGAGAAATTAGTAGGAGGTCTAGCAATGGGGTGAAAATTTAGTGTTTAACCAATTAAGTGATAAATAAACCATAATTAACTCATGCATGCATGAAATTTGAGTTCAAGGGAAGTGTGCTATTAGTTGTATAATTTTCCAATTTGTACATGTGGCGCATGCAGTCAAATAATGTCCTAAAGGGATTGCACAATTCTAATTGGGAATTTCCTGAATTAATAGGGGGCTAACTCCCAAGGAAATAACACAAGGAAATAAGGACTTGGGTAAGCTTGGATTTGGTTAAGTATTGATTAGAGCTTGTCTAGGAAGCAAAGAGATATATTATACTTGTGCAAAGATTGTTCAGGCTTGAACAAAAATTGTATTTCTTCTTTATATTATTACTAATGCAATACATATAGGAAGGGATTTTGAGAAGTTTCTTTCCACTTAGATAAATATCTGAGCATATGTGATTCAATATTGTCTCTTGTTTATGTTATGATTTCTCAATTGTTTAATTATTTCCGCTGATGAGTAGAACATAGTGAAGTCATTTGTTTTAGCATATTACATAAGAAGTTTGAATCTACAAGGAATTTTTACATGGTATCGTAGCTAGAATCACAGTAGAGAAGAGAGTTCGAAGTTTGTGTAGGAGGTTCGAATTACAAGATCAATGTTGCATGTTTTCTCCAGGACTTAAAAGATGACTTCCACTAGACTCGGGCTCGAGTATGCTATGGAAGGAACCATAAATTTTGTGGCATGGAAGATCCATATGGAGGAAATATTAGATGATAACGGGTTAATAGATTACATCAAGACATATGTAGTTAAAACCCCAACAACTGATGCCTAGGATCTCACTCAGTGGAATAAGGATGTGGCTAAAGTGAGGAGGATCATATTGGAGGGAGTTTCAGATCATATTGTCTCGAATATCCATGGGAAAGAAATTCCATTCACAATGTGGGAAAAACTGACCAACTTGTTTGAGAACAACAATGATCATAGGAAGTTGGCACTGAAGGACAAGCTTCATAGAATTAAGATGCAAAAGAATGACACAATTCCGCAGTACTTGAGCAAGTTTACACAATGTCATGATGAACTTGGTGGGGTCAGTGTGACTGTCCGTGAAGAATATTGGGTAGCTCTAGCTTTGTTGGGTCTTCCCAAGAGATGGCATAATTATCAGGATTCCATTAATGGTAGAGACAAACTATCGAGTTGGAAGTAGTTGTGGTATGATCTAATGCAGGAAGAAATAAGGTAGTACAACCGAGATGGGACCTCATCCAAAGAAGAGGGAGAGGACCTTGCATTAGTTAGCAAAGGAAATAAATCCAAGGGAAAGAAGTCCCAAGGAAATAAGTCCAAGGGAAAGAATAAAGAGTTGTACAACATCAAGTGTTTTCACTGTCATAAATTCATGCACTATGCCACAAAATGTCCACAAAAGAAGGAAAGCAAGAAGGATCCTATAGTAGCAACAATAGTTGAATATATAGCTTCAGAATTCGAGCTTGATTTCACTCTCATTGTATGCATGGAAAGAAGAGTAATTGGAAGCATGTGGTATCTCGACAACGATGCTTCGTTCCATATGATAGGGAATAAAGATTTCTTTAGTTTGGAGGAGAAAGACCTTAAGTAGAACATTAATTTTGGATATGATGAGAGGTATAGCGCGATTGGTATCGATATAATGGTTTTTCAGAGGGAGTCTAGTTCACCTCTTAGACTCAAGAATGTGATGTTTGTTCTGAGTCCAAAGAAGAATCTTTTTTCCATTTTTGTATTAGAATACCATGGATATGTTGTGATATTTAGCAAAGGAAAGTTTTTCCTTAGACACATCGCCATAGGACAGGTGAAGAAGATCGATGTGTGAGTCAAGAACCTATATGCACTTGAGGTCAAAGATGTATTCAAAGCCTTGAGGATAAAGGAAAATGTTAGAGACTTGGTGTTTGAGAGGGAGCATAATTTACCTCTCAAAATGGAGCCTCAGAAGTAGCCTCAACAAGTTGTGGAGCAACCATAATTGGAGAAGTAGAGAGGAGACAGAGTGGAAAAATCCACTTGAGCAGAGACCTCCAGTAGGGGGGGATTTCAAGCTAAGGGGGTAGAGGAAGAACATGCAACCATACCTCTAGGTGTGAGGTGGGGCGATATGAAGCAATAGTCCCAAGAGTTGCAAAAATTTGGGAATGGTCTATTGAGGTGTTTTTGTCTCATGGATCATTACCTTGTATGGGGGCCCACAATATTCAATAGCAGGAGGATCAATTTCAGTTAGATATTGAGGAGTGCAGAGCAGTGTTGACAGCAGAGCATGAGGCTTAGTAACAACATAATTTTCCTAGTAAACGGTTGCAGATTGATTCAGTGATTATTATTAATTTTTTTTATGGTCTTCAGATGTAGATGTTGCAGTAGAAACAAAAACAATGAGAAGTGTTGCATATAATACATTCCAAAGGTGTTGGATCAAGGTAGATGTGAAACCCTTTCTTGTTGCGAGGGAGTGTTGAAAATGGCAACAAGAAAATTATGCTTTAATTTTCCCTTGAATTAAATTAGGAGAAAATTGTAATTCCACATCACAAGACAACAAGAATGAGTTAACTAAGTTAGTTTCACTTAGTTGGCTTAGTTAATTCGAGTTGAAGGCCTAACTTGAGTCATGTAGAATGGTTCCTAAATTTTAGGACATGGGTTGAGTTTAATTTGATTTGTAATAATTTAATTCAGTTAAACTGAGTTAAAGTTAGTTAAACTAGTTCTAACTATTGAAGGAACTAGTAAGAGGTCTAAGAGTGAGATGTAGCTTCAATGTTCAACTAGTTAATTAAAAAATCAACCATAATTAACCCATGCATGCATGAAATTTGAGTTACTCGGTTGAGATTGGAGTTCAAGGGCATTGTACTATCAATTGTATAATTTTTCGAGTTGTACAGGTGGTGCATGTAGTCAAAGAAGGGCCTACAGGGATTGCACAATTCTAATTGTGAATTTCCCTAATTAATAGGGGGGATAATTCCCAAGGAAACAACACAAGGAAATAGGGACTTGGGCAGGCTTGGATTTGGTTAAATATTGACCAGCACTTGTCTAGGAAGTAGAGAGAGAGAGATTATACTCATGCAGAGATTGTTTAGGCTTGAACAAGCATTGTATTTCTTCTCTATTTTTTGACTAATGCAATACAGATAGGAAGGGTTTTCAGTAGTTGCTTTCCCCTTAGATAAATCTTTGAGCATATGTGATTGAATTTTGTCCCATATTTATGTTGTGATTTCTCATTCATTTAATTGTTTCCGCTGATGATTAGAATAGATTCAAGTCTTTTGTTTTGGCATATTACATAAGCAGTTTGAATCTACAAGTAATTTCTATAAATTAATTTTCAGAGAAAAAAATCAATATTGAGGAAAAAATATTTGAAATTACTTTATAATAAGCATTACACAATGAGATTGGTCTAAACCTAGCAAAATAAGATGGATTTGCTTCCTTTGGGACCAATACTAGGAAATAAGTATTGATTCATCCACCCATACAATTGTGTTTAAAGGAGTAGTCAATCATTCTACCAAAATCATATTTTATTACCTCCCAAAACTTGAAAATCAATAATTAAAATATAAAAAACCAAATTTTAATCCCAACAAAATACCCACTTAAAAAAAATAAGATAAAAAAATAAGAAAACATATTTTAGAATTAAAAAATCACTAGTTATCACACCCACTTTCCTTTCCCATGTTGAAAATGTAGCAAGGAATGGCTTCTTAGACTCGTGCTTTAGTCAAAGATGCCAATTCGAATTTAATCTCACAGTTTCTTGAGTTAGCTATCAATTAACATGTGTGATGTGGCATATCACTGAGTTATTATTAGTTAATTTGAGTTAGATGGCATGCAATGAATTGTGGACTAGTTGATGGCTAAAATTAGCAATATAATGGAATTAATTCTAGTGTTTGATAGTTAATTGATCTCTAGTTCTATAATAGATATAGACATGAGTTTATTTGAGTAGTTGACTTTGTGTTAAATCAACTTACTCTAAGTTAACAGAAGGAGTTGCTAAAATTATCCCTAGTAGGTCATGCAATTCAAATTGCCTATTGAGATTGGATGAAGGTACAATGGTAATTCATTATTGTACAACATGCTTTGGTGTATAGGCTTGAGAAACAAGCTGAGCTATGTCTCTTGGGAATTGTGAAGGAAATAGGAGAAATTCCTATTTTTTGGGGTCAGATTTGCACTAGAAAATAAGAGCTTCGTAGCATACCTTATTTTCCTAAGAGTTAAGAAAGTCTTGCATAAAGTTGATCAGTATTGCAGGGAGCTTCAAGCTTGATGCAAAATTCTATGTAATAGATTAAATTTCTCAGTTTATTCAATACAAGCAAGCATGGGTTTTTCCTAGTTGGGTTCCCCAGATATATTGTGTGTTCTATGTGTGACTGTATTTCTATTCATTGTTTTCTTTCCGTAGTGTTTTGACAGAGAAATCTTGTGTCTTTTGTGATCAATTTTCTCTCATTAGCAATTGCAAGTTTCAAGGACTTTATACATGGTATCATAGCTTAAAAAAAGATAGAAACCGAGTTCCTTAATCATATTCAAAGCACAATGGAGATAAGACCAGTTAATGCAATAATTATACAAGTGTAGGAATCATGTCAGTTTATGGTTTGAGGATAGAGCATGCCCTAGAAGGGATTTAAAATTTTTGTGCATGGAAGGACAAAATGAAGGTTGTGTTAGATGATAATGGGGTTTTAGAATAGATCATGATTGACATTCATAAACATCGTACATCAGATGCACAACAATTGATTCAATGGAGGAAGGACACTGCAAAAGCTAGGAGGATGATCCTAGAAGGAGTTAGGGACCATAATGTTCCTAATTTTCATGGGAAGGAGACAACATTCTAGATGTGGAAGGCCCTTACTGATATGTTTGAAAGCAATAGTGATGTTAGAAAACTTGCTTTGAAGGAAAAATTGATGAAAAATTCGAATGGGCAAGAATGAGCCTTTGTTACATATCTATCCAGGCTTTCTCAAGTGAGGGATGAACTTGGAGGTGTTGGAGATATGGTTCCACCAACAGATCTTCTGAGCCTTTCCCTTCTTAGGCTTCAAAAATCTTGGCATAGTTTCCAGGATGCAGTGAATGGAAGAGATAAGTTCCTTGATTGGGAGAGACCGTGGTCAGATCTTGCGTAGGAAAAGATAAGGAGGAACATAAGGGATGGAGTCTCAACTAGGACTAATGATGTGGATAACTTTTCCCTAGTTGGAAAAGCGAAGAAAACCAAGGGAAATAAGGCCTAAGGAAAGACTGGATCTAGTCAGAATGGTGACAAGGAAAAGAAGGATTTTAGAAAGATTAAGTGTTTTCATTATCATTAGTTTGGACATTATGCTACAAAATGTACAAACGAGAAATATGGAAAGGATGATGAAACAACAACAGGACGAGAAGCACTCTCTTTTCAGTTTGAATTAGATTCTCTTTGATAGCTAGCATGGAAATTTGAGTTCGAGATAGTGTATAGTACATTGACTCAGGGCCTTCATTCCACATGACAAGGGATAAATAATTCATAACTAGTTTGGAGGAGAAAGACATGCAATTCCATATCAAGCTTGGAGATGATGACAGATACATGTCCAAAAGAGTTGGTACAATGAGATTTAAGAGGGAGTATGGTTCCCGTCTCCATCTCAAGAATGTGATGTATGTCCCAGAATTGAAGAAAAATGTTGTCTCATTTGTAGTCATTGAAGGCAAAGGGTATGATGTAGTAATCAACAAAGAGAAGGCCTACCTCAAGCATTTTTCTTCAATACAAATCAAGTAGATTCGTGTCAGAATCGAGAACATTTACAAATATGAGGTTGATGCATGTGCAACCTTGAGGAACAAGGTAGAGGGTTCTCAGAGTAGAGATGTGGTGGTTGAGCCACAACATGATATAACACTCAAGATGGAGCCTCTGCAAATATCTCAATTTTAGTCTAAGCTAGTTGGTAGCTGGGCTGACTAGTAGGATGATGATGAGGACCATAGCCCAGGGCTAGTGGAGGAAACCACTCAGTCAGCGATTTCTAGTATAGGGAAAGTTTGAGCCAAGTGGGTAGAGGATTTGGTCAAGGGAGCTCAGAAGAGAGTTGAGTCTCCCAGCATCAAGAAGTAGACATCTAGGTACACAGGGCACATGGAACTTATGACTGAAGTGGTGAACTCACAAAGCATGGTGGGAAAGAATGGGTCTTCAAAGAAGGTTCTGCAGAAGGAAGCATATAATTATTCTAGTTTTGAGGGAGCAGTTGTAGTAGCAGAGAACTTACTAGAGTTGAAGATAGATCCAGGTGGAAAAGGTTCTTACAAGAATCCATTTCTCACTAAGAGGGAGTGTTGAAAATGTAGCAAGGAATGGCTTCTTTGACTTATGCCTTAGTCAAAGATGTCAATTTGATTTTAGTCTCATAGTTGCTTGAGTTAGCTTTCAATTAACATGTGTGATGTGGCCTATCACTAAGTTATTATCATTTAATTCAAGTTAGATGGCATGCAGTGAGTTGTGGACAAGTTGAAGGCTAAAATTAGCAATCTAGCGGAGTTAACTCTAGTGTCTGTTAGTTAACTGATCTCTAGTTCTAGAATAGAGATAGACATGAGTTTAGTTGAGTAGTTGACTTTGTGTTAACTCAACTTAGTCTCAGTTAACAAAAGAAGTTGCTAAAATTAGCCCTAGTAGGTCATGCAATTCGAATTTCCTATTGAGATTGGATGAAGGTACAATGGTATTTCATTATTGTACAAGAGGCTTTTGTGAATAGGATTGAGAAGTAAGCTGAACTATTTCTCTTGGGAATTTCACAAGGAAATAGGAGTAATTCCTATTTTTTAGGGGTAGATTTGCACTAGGAAATAAGAGCTTCCTAGGATGCCTTATTTTCTTAAGTGTTAGGCAAGTCTTGTGTAGAGTTGATCAATATTACATGGAGCTTTAGGCTTGAAGCAAACTCTATGTAATAGATTAGATTTCTCAATTTATTCAATACAAGCAAGAATGGTTTTTTTCAGAGTTGGGTTCCCTAGATATATTGTGTGTTTTATGTGTGATTGTGTTTCCATTCATTGTTTTCTTTCCATAATTTCTTCATAGATAAATCTTGTGTCTTTTGTGATCCGTTTAGCCTTATTAAAAGTTCCAAAGTTTCAAGTATTTCCTACACCCATCATCATGTTCCTCCACCCCTCCCTCCCCACCTCCACCCCTTACCCAACCTCACTCGCAACACCCATAAATCGTTAGCAAGTGATGGGTTCCAAAAATGCCATTTCCTAATCATTTTCATGCAATAAAAAGGGGATGTTGGGTGAAATATGAAGAGGGAAGGGAAGGGAAGTGAAGGGAGGGGGAGTGGGGTGATGAGGTGTGCCTTTTTATTTTGAAATATATTTGTGTGGGCATTGTGAGGAGAAGCATTCTTCCTATAATCACCTTTTCCCATTTTCATTCCATTTGTGGTTTTTTCATTTTAAAGTATGCTTTTTAAATTTTTTATTTTGTTTCTTAACTTGTTATTTATGATTGAAACTTAGTTTTTATTTTTTCAATTGTTTTTTCCATTTTAAATTTATATTTGTAATTATTATTTTTTTGGAGCTTCGAAACATTTTTTTCTTTTAAACCATTATTATATTTAATTTGCATTATGACATGGGATTTTTATTTTTATTTTTTTTTAAATTATTACTTATTTAATTTGCATTATGGCATGGGAAAAAATTCTGTTTTTGGTTAAATACTTGTATATGGAATTTTTTTTTTTTTTAGTTATGTTTTGATGTAAATTAAGAATATATTAAATAAATAATCTTTTTAAGTAGTAATTTTAAAGTTGATTTTGAGTTTTTTTTTTGTTAGTGGTCAAGATCATGGTTTTAAATAAATTATAATTTTAACCCCAAAAAAACTAGTCTTGTAATATCACTTTTAGATTCAAATATCAATTCTAAAACTTTAGTACAATTCAATTATCAATGACATGATTTCAAAAAAGTTAAGGTTTTTTTGCTTTGGAGGTTGAAATAGCTACTAAATGTGACCTCTAAAAACATGAGAGCTCTAGATAGTTCTCATTAAGTTGGTAACTTAGTTTTCATTCAAATTTTAAACTACACCAAATTCCAATTACTTTGCAAAAGGTGGATCCTTCTCACCTAATTTAAAAATTGCTTCTACTAATTTCACATTTAAAAAATCACCATATTTCTTAAAAACACCATATTTACCAGCCTAGGTCCATCTTAACTCTGGATCTATCAAGCGCTAAGATGGATCAAATCTCTCAAGGTGCAAACATTTCCTCAAGTTTTACACTCAAAAAAGAGATTTGCACCTTGAGAGATTTGATCCCTCACGGCCATTGATAGATCCAAAGTTAATAGATCTGAAGTTAAGATGAATCAAGGGTGGTTTTAATGTTGACTGAATCAACATAACATTACATTACATAATTCCTTACATAAAGTTTTACAATATTGTTGCCATATTGGATTATATAACACCTCTTAACATAACAATCAAATAAAAGTAATTGTAAACTACACACTTAAATGCATTAAAAATATATATTCTTTTGATGAAATAGACTTTTGTATAGTAATAATATTTTTTACACCTGGAGGTGCTTTACCTCTGAGTATAGGGGAGATGATGTCACTTAATGTCATATTTAAATATAATAAAATAATACTTACAATAACAAATTAAAAGATAGTAATAACAAAAAAATCAATGTTCATCATAAATAAAATAGTTCAATTTCCACCTTAATTTTTCATCCATTGAAAGTAAAAGAAAGAAAATAATTTGTTTTTTAATATTAAAGAGATATGTAATTCCTTCACTACTTAATATAGGGTTGAGAGATGACATGTGAAAATAATATATTTGATATTACATCATATGTAATTCATTACATATAATTGATATTACATGCATTGTAATAGTTAAACCAAAAATATACTAATAATAAAAGAAATTACTGTTACCATAAAAATATATAAAAAATATTCATATTAAATAAAAGTTTTTATATCAAGTTTTTATATTAAAGAAATAAATAATTCAAATTAAAAAAAATAAATAATTATATTTTCACTTTTCATTATTAGAAGTACGTGTAATTTATTGTATTCTTAATATGGAATTTATTAATAACATTTAAAATATTAATAACAAAAAATGTAAATTCTTAAAAAAATGAATTCCATTAATATGGTGTTTATAATAATAATACCCCCAATCGGGGTGATTTTGGCAGTGTACAAAGCAATTAATACAAAGCAGGCACGAAGGGAGTACAGGGCAATGGAGGGCCAGGTAATGATAGGCAGGGGCAGCAGGACAACCAAGCAGAATCACTCTTGAAAGTGGATCAATGACGGATTGGTGATGAAGGGAGGTGGAGATGACAGAGCGTCAAACAATGGAGGCGAGTCTGCAGGTACGAAGGAAGAGCGAAGGGACGTAGACAATAAACGAAGGAACAAGTGGCAAGGCGGGCATGCAAAGATAGCAAGCGGAAATCAGAGGGAGAGGAATAATAAAGAAGGAGGGCGACACGAAGGAAGGCAGAAGCGGAGGGAAGAGCGTGAAGTTTGGGAAAGGAGAAGGGTGGTGAGGGAGCGAGCCAGGCGTAAGGGAAGGCAGCACAAACAGGAAATTAAGGAAACCAGAGCAGAGACGAAGGGGAAAATGGCGACCAGAAGGAGAGCGAGGAATGAGGAAACTGAAGCCACCAGGGAACGAAGCAGCTGGGGAAGCAAAGGAAAAGGTGCAGTAAACGAAGAAGCAGCTGAGGAAATTGTACTGGTTCCAGATGACTGAGAGGATGATGTAGAGATGTATGTCTCGGATGAGGAGAAAGGAGAGCAGGTTCGAGCAAAAAGGGGAAGGAGTGCGGAGTACGACACAGAGGATAGCCAAGAGAACCGGGAGGATGAGGAATGGCAGGGCCGCGAGCGAAGGTGAGTCCAAGAAATTGGTAGCGCTTCGGACACGAGAAAGCGAGGAGAGAGAGGAAACCACGGGAGCAGAAGAGGCAGGGGAGGATGTCGGGGACAGCGTGGAAGGGGCAGGGGAAGAACAGGAGAACACAGAGAAGAGTAGGCAGCAACATTTGTTGGAAAAACCAGAAGAGCTGTGGGGAAGAAGATTCAGTATGCAGAAAGAGCTTATTATGAGAATACCAACAAAGACGTTAGAAGGATAATCCAGCAAATGGAGGAGGAGGCAACTCAGGGACAATCTGATCCTGAGATGGAAGATTGGGTTTACCTTCTCCCGGATCTTGGAAACATGAGAGGCTGCATGACTCTATATAAACAGGCGCTGCATGTTTATTGGGTCATGAAGAGACTGCTCGCTAAGGCAATGGAGCAAGTAGCCATGGAAATGGCTGAGCTGTCTCAAGGAATTCCAAATCTAAAGAAAGAACTGAGGAATATCCAGATTACTCTGTTAATGCAGGACAAGAAGATGGATGAAATACAACAGCAGATAAAGCAATGCCACCCAGACATCAAGAAGGAAATGGAGCAGCAGACAGGAATGGAGGCTTAGTATCGGTAGATATGTATTAATTTTGTCTCTATGAAGATAGTAGATAACAGATTAGGCATTAAAGCTTTTTTGATAAGTCTAGAATGAAGATAAGGAAAATTAGTAGTCTTTATGAATGTATAGTTTATCTAGCATGGACAAGAAGGCTTAAGACTTTTTATTTTTGGATGGCTGTAAAGAACCTAAGGTGGCCAATAAACCCGGTTTCCCTTCGGGGCGGGTTGAGGCCACTATGAATATGTAATGGCTTTTGATCCACAGTAATAGAAAAAGAAAGGTCCCTCCGCAGTTTACAAAAAAAAAAAAAAAAAAAAAAATAATAATAATAATTATTATTATTTTGTATGGAGAGAGAAACAATCTTATGGATATGTGTTTTCTTCCTATAAATATAATGAGACATGTATTAACATTTGAATGTCTAAAAGGTGAATCATAAATAAAATATTTCAATCTCAACTATGCATATACTATATATAGAGATAATTCTTATTTCATTAATGGTTATTTAAGAAAATTTAAAATTCATTTTTAAATATGGAGTTGACATATATATAGAGACAAATTATATATACAGAATAAGAGAGTTCAATGGATATATGTGTTTTAATTCCAAATATGATCGGGGTATTTATTAACATTTTAATGTGTACAATGTGAATCATAAATAAAATATTTCAATGTCAACTATATTAGTGTGTTGAACGAAATTAACATAAATAAACTTTAAAATCTACCAAAAATTAAAGGGAATCAAATATTTGATGTGTATATGTTGAAATCAAATATTTTGATGTGCAAATGTTTCCCTTACATTTTAAGAGATTTGATCCCTCTTACACACACAAAAAAATTTCTAATACATCTATTCATCCCAAACTCACCACATAATTTTGTCATTTCTTCTTATTTTATTAAATTTATTCTAGTAACAAGAAATATGTAAAATATAGTAAAAATTTACCAATAAAAAATATATAGTAAGTTTTGATATGCATGAAGTGCTTATGTAAAAATGATTAGCATCATGGTGACTTTCAAAATATTCAATATTTTACCACGGTAGCAAAAGCAGATGGT
This sequence comes from Pinus taeda, assembly GCA_000404065.3. NCBI lineage: Eukaryota > Viridiplantae > Streptophyta > Pinopsida > Pinales > Pinaceae > Pinus > Pinus taeda. Next base: position 123,328 of record APFE030788938.1, read on the forward strand.
CGAGTTTGGATGAATCTTATATCAATTAAATCCTGGAGTGTGCCATTTGGATAAAGTGTCCCTATTTCAAAGTAAAGTTTTTTATTTTTATTATTTAATTATTATTATTATTTTTTTTTTATTTAAAAATTATATTTGTAAATATGATAAATAAAAAAGTGTATGTTTGTAAAAATATTTATTAACTATTTAGATTCATCTTAATTTTGATCTAATTTTGGTTATACTAAGTGTAGTGATTGAGAAATATTCAAATTTATTTTCACTCTAAAACTAAATTTGTATTTTAAAAAAATTTAACCTTTGAATACTTTGGTAGATTCAAAATTAAAACAAAGTGTCAGTTAATTTAATTATTATTATAATTGATTAATATTATAACTATAATATTAATTTTATTTTTATGTAATTTAATTTAGTTTAAAATATTTAACAAAAAACAAAAAAACATTACAACATTTCTTTCATCTTACAATGCTCTCAACTTAACCAATTTTCCATAAAAATTTAGGCTAAAAATCATTATATATTTCAATACTCTCTCTATTATAAAATCTATAACTAATTATTTTATTGCATATATACATTTATATATTTGAAAATGGCTAATTTTGTGATAAATTATATTTTTAAAACATTTTATTGAATTTCAATTTCTTCGGTTGCAATTTAGTCAAAAACAATTAAAAAAAAACATAAACATAGATAGATGTCAGAGCCATGGACACCACCAAAATATTAATGGTTCGGCTTACATCTTGGTGGGGCTTATGTTCATTTGTCTTTTGAAACCCATCTTGCTTTCACATCATTATTGTCTTTTGGCAAATTCTTTTATAACAAATGGCTACTAACTTTATGCGTGTTAACATGGCTACCATAACTCCTATCGAAACTAGGTGTTTGGGAAGACTTTGCTCATGGTACGTATTATTCCTTTAATGAAAGGGTGAATATGGTCAACATCTATAACCACCTTACTGTAATGTCATATGAAAATGATAAATACATATTATGATGACATGTTGAAAGTGAGAGATACCTATGGTGTTCTAAAATACTTTCAAAGGCGTGTATTACACGTTAACAATATTATTGTACTTAAAAATGGTTAGGTACATACTAACTAACTAGTAATTGGTTTTGTTTTTTATATAAATGAATGTTGTAATAATGAGATGTGGTTGAATCCAACTAGCACTTGATTTTCAATATTTTGAAAACATGTAATTATAAGGTTGTAGTATAAATTTTCAAATAATAACAACTAATTGTTATAAGCTTTTAAAGTTCAAGTGATATTAATGAAAGATTGCGATGAGCAAAGTGTAAATATTTGACAATATGTTGAAAATATAGGATAAAAAAACCTAAACAATAATAAATACGAACATCCAAAAAAAACTAAAAACACAAAACAACTTAAAATTTAGTACGCATCTCTCCAAAGCGTCAATAAATTAGTTACTCAAAGTTGTTTCCTCAAGGCATAAGGGCTTAGCATAGGATTATAGGAATTCCATTCAATGCATTGTAAGAAAAGTAACAGTGGGAATGAGAGTTTTTGAGAATAGAGAAATGGCCCAACAATTATTTACATTAAATCTCAACAACAACATAAAGTAAAAGAAGTATTAACAACTAGAATTCATATATATATATATATTTTAAAGAACATAAATAAAATAAATAAATACGAAATACCCTTAAACCTAAAAGAACCGTGGCATTCACAAGTGCTAAGGAAATGCCCTTCCATGGAGTGCACCATTAGCATGTGGAATATGGAATAATGAACTTTAATCATGAAATTTTCGTGTATGTGGAAGGGATAATCCTTATGTGTTCAGGGATAAACCTTATGTGTTCATAGATAAATGATTACTCATATAAAATGTTAGATGAATCATTACTCACATAAAATGTTTGTTGTGTTTATAGATGAATGATTACTCACATAAAATGTTTGTTGAATTTTTTTAATAGAAGTTCAAACTAAAAAATTGTACTATGGAAAGAAGTTAGGTACGTGGGTTGTAATTATTGGGCATAGTGGGAATTTGAGAATAGAGAACAAAATATATAATTTAAAAGAAATAAATAGAAGAGTAATTAAGATTCAAGATGTTTGGTGGTGTTAAAAGACACCATTACGACACTTAAGCACAATGTATTGTGATCAGTTAATCAAAATGCATGATATTAAATCAATAATGAATATGATACTTTGGTACATATTTAACCAATAAGGTCTGTAACATCTCTAGGATGACCTTTGTGTGTGTGATGTACATATTATGTTTAGGCTAGTGAGTTGGGGACTATTTTGGGGACTTCATGCCAATATACATATGTGTTTAGACCAATGAGTTTATGTTCACATGTTTTCGAGGCCATAGTGCCTATATGATTTTAGGTTGGGAAGCTTAGATGCTAAAATTCTAGTGAGCCTAGCTATATAAACTTGTAATCACAAAAATATTAATAAAATACACCACTTTTGCAAACCTAGTCAAACAACATAGTATGGGGTCTAAATCTCCACATGTGTGAAAGGGAGGAATAAGGGACAAGTAATGAAAGGTTTAAGCCTAGGGGACTAAGCTATTATTAAAACAATCCTAAATAAAAATTTGTTTATGTTTTTATGCTAAAGTCATAAAGTGACTTTATGGAGTGCCATTTGTCAACAAAGGGATATGAACATAAAAGTGAGGGATTGAGTGTTATTTAAGAACATACTTTCCATCCTTAGCACTTGGGGGAGGGGCGGGAGGGATGGTACTCCTTGGAAAGGAAGAAGAGTGAGTCTCATATGACATGATTTTCTCTCGATGAAATCCTAGGTGTATTTGGGAAATAGGGATAGGCTTCCCTAGTGTGAGGATAGAAAGGTAATAAGGAAAAACTCCTTAGGGAAATCAAAACTCCTAGAAGCCACAATGCTATAGGAGATCCTTGAGAAATTGGGTTGAAAACCCATGGAAGGGAGTGCACATCCAAATATGGACTATAGGTGCAAAGAAAGGTCTACACTATCTTGGATTATGTGGGATAATGGGGAGTGTGAGACTATTGGTGGGAGGTTTGCTGGATTTTGTGATTGTGGCCCAGTTTTGTAACACCCTCCTTCCACATTTACCCAATTTAATTGGTACACCAAGGTAAGCATGTGACGAGATGATATTATGATGTGATTCAACTTCCCATGTACAGTTAAGGAAGTGGAACCCACAAAAGTAACCATTATGACCTTCCACACATGCTACGGAACCTTCAGGAGTCAACCGACCCTTTTAAGTGACCAACCCTTGAGACAACTTGACATTTCACTACCCTAAAGCCTCAGTTGGTCTCATGATAAGGAATTCATGCAACTGGGACCTTCCAATCACACCCACAGCAAGGCATCCATGCGACTGTGGACTTTTTCAGCTAGTTTTGAGCTAGTGATCCTAGATTATGTGCCACATTTTTAGGGCCAAGACTAAGGGCACTGCCCAGAACTTCATGAAAATTTCAGAGATGATAAATAAAATTGGAAAAAAGGTACTAATGCAAACAATTAATCAATCACTTGATTGGACCCCTGTTAGCCATGACAAAAATTTCGTCAAACATATCACAAATATGTAATCTACAAGTCATAACAACATATCTGAGTATAGGGGTCTCATACTTATTTGAGAATATAAGGAAGCACTGATGTCTTATCACAATAACTGCATTATCATCTATTAGGTCTATATTCATTGTTCATTCATTTGCAAATCAAAACATGATGGGATCCATATATCAAGTCTATCATAAAACATGCTCATAACCAACATATAACGACCAACAATAAAAAGGATATAACAACCATAAAAATCGCATATAAACAAGTATATTTACCCATAAAATACAAGAGGAAATAAGGTCTTATTAACATATGCAAAATGCAACGAGGTCTGCGACTTCCACGTACCACCCGACCATAGATTGGCTAAACCAAATCTTTCTTTCAGCCAATCACCCCTATGCCATATTTCAAGCATGAATGTGTGATCTCATAAACCAAATCAAGAAAAACCAATTTCTAGAGGAAAAAACACCTCAATCCTCAACCAATGATTCCACCTCACGGTCGAACATCACTAACCATCACCAAATCGGTCTCTACCCAAGATGTCTAAGGCTACAGAGTGTTTGTTGCAACCAGGGCTTCTAGGACTAGTAACTCAACCCACAACTATTTTCGGGCTTCCAGAGTGTTTGTCCAACCAGGGCTTCAAGGACTCGTAACTCAACCCACCAAGGGCTTCCATAGAATTTTTTCTAGCCAAGGCTTCCAGGACTAGTAACTCAGCCCAAGCTGTTACAGGGCTTCCAGAGGGTTTGTCCAACCAAGGCTTCTAGGAACTAGTAACTCAACCCAAATCCATAAGGAAGATGAGAATGGACCATAAAACAAAAGGGAAAGATGCCCACAACACCATGGCTATCTAGGAAATGGCAAGTCTAGGAAAATCCACCGTCAATACAGACAATCATCCATGCTATTGACAAATCATAACCAAGAAACCACATGCATGTGTCATGCATGCCAAAATTAGCAAGGAAATCACACATGTAACTCGGTACCTGCAAGAAAAACCCACTTAGTCGTTGATCCTGATGTCCTCTTGTGCTTTCCTAGTCTTCCTTTGCCTTCTTGCTCCAAATCCCAATTATTCCACACTCGTACAAGGGTGCTCCAAGAAAACTGTAAGTGTCCAAGAATAGGAGAAAGAGAGTAGAATAGAGAGCTCCAAACTGAATTGAAAAAAATGTGTCAACTGATCCTCAAAAACATTTTTATTAATGAGGCCTCTATTTTTTCATTTTTTCATTATTTTCCTTCATTTTCTTCCTAACATGCAATATGTGACCTTTTACCTTCATTTTCTCTTGATCTCCATTATTTTCATAAATAAAATTCCAATTAATGCCTCATGCCTTTCCAAAGCCTTTTCCATTTCCTTATCAATTTCCATAGCCATTAATTAATTGCAAGTGATACCCATCACTTGTTTTTTCCCAACATCTAGCTTTGAATACATGTCCCATGACCTTGGTTATTATTTTGCCTTTATTAACTTTATTACATGGATTTTTGACCAGGGATGTTACAGAACCCTCCCCCTTGGGGGAACACCATCCTCGTTGTTCAATGACACCTTAAACCAACACGATAGCTAAAAAGAAAAATATATTGCTCATGGAGCTTTATAACTTAGCTTGTTGCAATATTTACAATGATCATCGCGCCGAGAAGAAAGCCAACATGAGAAACATAACCAAATGACAACCATAATGATATGACACCCATACTGCTTATTGGAGCTTTATAACACAGATCATGGCAGTATTTACATGCATATACATATATACATATACCAAAACACCACACCAAACATATGCCAAAAAAATTCGCTCAACTAGCAAATATAGAAGGATACATAGCCCACATTTGATCCACCATATCCCAAGTATCTTCATCGGGCTCAAAGTGCTTCAACTGCAATTTAACCTACTTGATTGCTCAGTTCCAGAGCATGAACATATTTCATTGCAAAATGCACTGAGGTTCTGGTTAGATTTCTCCTTTTGGTTCCACCTGCAATACAAACCAGTCAATCACATGATCGACATCTCTAACATACTTCTTAAGCAATGACACATGGAAAACATCATGAAATTTCATTGTCGAAGGAAATGCAAGTCGATAGGCTATTGGTCCAATCCTCTCAAGAATCTTGAAATGTCCACAATACCAAGGTTCCAGCTTGGCAGATGTAAGAGCCCTATCCTATGGTCTTCTAACAGATCTATTTTTGATGAATTTAAATGCAATAAGAGGCAATAGTTTACTTTCTTACAAAACTTTTAAGCAAATAAAATTTTACCATTTACATTCTAATCCTTATAACTTATGGTGAACATTTCATTTTAATAAATTTACATGAGTAATCTATAGAGGAATACCTATACCGGTGGTTGGTGGAGATGCCTTTGAGCTGCTGCTCCTGCTGAATGCTCCTCTTGACTGACCCAACCAGATTTACCTCCCAGACAACTAGGAAATAATTCGTAGCCTAGGAAACCTCCACAGGTTCCTAAGGTCTCCAAAAAATCACAGCAAATCCTAAAATCACAGCCAACCCAAATCACAGCCAATCCCAAAATCAAGCAAGACCCCCTACATGCCCTTTCCTCCCTTCCTCCTTCCCTTTTATACCCTCCCTCTCTTCTCCATCTCAACCACTTCTCATTAATGTCATTAACTTCTCCTCCATCTTTACAGTTGACTTCTCTTCTCCCAAGTAAATCTGGGAGTACATTTGGAAATGTGATATGAATATAAAATTGGGAAATTAATGGGAGAGGACAATGTCTTCTCCCAAGTAAATGTGAGAGTACATTTGGGAATGTGAGATGTAATTAAATGGAGAGGACCATGTCTTCTCCTAAGTAAATGTGAGAGTAAATTTGGGATATATATATATATATATATATATTATATATATATATAATATATATATATATATATATATATATAATGGAAGGAGACCATATCCTACCTAAGATTCAATTTTAGAAGGCAAGTTGGGAATTTGAATAAAATATAAATAATGAATTTTATATTAGTAAATAAATTTATAGTTTCCAAAATGAAGGTATTCACCAATATTTCTCAATATTTTCAGGTAATGTAAACATTAATAAAATTTGCATGATAAGGTTTAAGTGGGGCATTACATACACCCCTCCTTCAAAAAAACTTCATTTCGAAGTTAGAATGAAAAGATACAAGGAGTTCGAAAGCATAACAAACTAGAGAGTTATAGCGGTAAAATTTGATAAGTCAAACAATGAAATTACTTCCCATCAAGAGTCTCTAGCTGATCTATATCCTCCTATCCATCCTAACCTACTTCCATTGCCACCCTATCTGTCCTCTGCTGCTTTATCAGTTGCAACAACCATACTAACCACTGATAAAACTGACATGGTGGAAGCGTTGACTATATCGACCTAACTTCCCCAGCAGGAAACTGGCAATCGTCATCACACATCTAGGGGAGCGTGTCCATCACTACCCTCCCATAATTCCAGGTTTCGAAGGATACACGATGGGAAATTCCTCCACCCCTCCTTCACAACTTGGGTCAACGCCCTAACATGGACCACACTACAGTGCTAATTGGACTTGTCATCGAATAATCCAGTCAGGTAGTCTCGCCATCTGTCATTTGTATTTTACTCATGTCATATGAGTGCATATCAAGTAGATACCAAATGTAATAGAACGATGTACATTATACCTTCCTCATGAGATGTCTTGACTTTCCCTCAATGGAAGAGTAGATCTCAACTATCATATAGTTCTTTCCCCCCGCGTGTTAACTCTCATTCATGCATTTATATAACAACAAGATATATAATCTTCATGTTATCAAGTCTAGTATACATGTGTCAATCTTGCAGTTCATACTGGAAATAAATCATAAATTCACTAAGTCATTCGTTTAATCCAATCATATCTACTTGAACCATATATGAAACAAAATAATTCAGATAAGTCACGCACTAGATAATTCACCACTAAGTGAGTCATACATTTAGGCCATACATCAACCATTTCCATAATCAATATCAAGTCTATCAATTGATTTATATAAGTAGTTTCACGTGTCCAACCAAATGCATCAATATTACATAATGTTCATAAATAAGAACATGGGTTGCAAAATAGAGCCTTAGCATGGGTAGCTATCTAAGTCAAAATGGGCATCACAGATGCTCATGTGGCAACCTTGTGAAACCCCTCGATAACAATTAGAGTTGAAACAGATTCAACTGTTTGCCATGGAAAATAACATTGGAACCTGGATATGCTATAAGGTGGTACCAAAACCAAAGTATTGGCAAGCAACTGATTAATGCACTATCAATTCCACTAGAAGGTGCTAGTATAAGTTTTATGCATATAAATACCTTAGTGAATATAAAAGTCCCACTCTTCCAATTTGCTGTCTTTTCATCTTCCAAACCAATTAGTTAACTTGAAAACAAAAGACTCAAAACTTCATAAACTATTTCCCTCATGATTTTCATACTTCATTTTTTTTGTAAATTGAGAGAAATGTCCTCTAAATGTCAAAGGTTTTATATATTTAATCATTGTTTACTAGTACTAAAACAATTTCATGATATATATTGCAGCTCACAATATGACCAGACAAATGAGAAATAAATAAACGAATGGAATAATTGCCTTTGCCCTACTGCTATTAGTATTTCCTTTCTAAATGGCACCACATTTCTAAAGATGCCTACTCCTTTCACAAGTGGCTAGTGACCACAAAAGTTGCGAAGAAAGTTGAGGGTCCTTTTATCCTTAACTGGAGACACATTATTTTTCACGACATTTTTATTCAACACTAGAATAAGGGTAAAAGTGTATTTTAATATTTTCATTGGTCTTTTATTGACTAAATAAGCTTCCATTCTAAAATCCCAAATTCTCTACAAATTGATCTTCTCATTTAATTTAAGATTATTAAAAACAACTATCATAATAAGCCTTACACAAGTCCATGGTATTCAATCTATGTTTTCACTATATAATTCCACCACTCATAGAATAATAATTAACGTGACATATAGGATATTTCAACACATCCTAATCTGAATTCCCATGCTTCATAGTCGTTTACTTCTCAAACTCAAGATTTTTTATTATGACTTCCTCCATGAAGAATGAAAAATATACTATCTGAAAGATAATCCTACTATTCGAATGGAAAATCTACTGCATCTTAAATAAGAATAATGATAATCTACTATCGTCAGAATTAAAAGCTACCCTCGTATGTCAATTAGAACTGACTACATTCTTTAGATTGGGACACATTTTGGGTATAAATTACTGGCTCAAAACTGCAATTTTCAGTGCAAATATTGTTCACACCATCCATATATTTAATAGACACTGAGGTTGGCATCAAAACAAAGACCTCAAGTACATATTAGTGGGAACAAAACTGCAATTTTCAATGTAAAATATAGTTCACCTCATTCTTCAATCAGAATCTTAAGAACATCACAAAGTTTGTTCAAAACATTCAAGTGACACATCCTTCGGCCAAATTTAATCATTGTGATATGGCAGACTTAACTATACAATTAATGAACTTGGGCTGCATGTCCAAGCAATGGAAGATTTGTTGATCTCATTATCACATTATAAATATGGGATATTCATACATTGTCATTTGTAATAGCATGGTTATTGTATTATTCACTTGGATTGACAAATGTTGGTCTCTCAACCTCTTCTTTTTACATCTTGAAGAGATCCACATATTTTGTTTCAAAAATGGTGATACCAACCCATCTATTGAGCTTCCTTTTTAGTGTGTTCCAGTTTCTATTATAGAGCGTGTCATATACTTTGTCAATGAGGTTAGAGGGGAGCTGCGAGTTGCCATGGAAGAAGCTGCTGTGAATTTTAAGAATGAAGAACTTAGAAGCATAACCAACTGTGACAATCCATATTCATACATGCGGGAAGGAAATGCTAAGCTTAGTAAAAATATTGGTAGTGATTCATCTTGAATAATAGATGTGTTCTTTGGCTCCATTAATGATTCTCTGGATTTTCAGAAGAAAATCCTTTCTCATAGGTTTGATGAAAGCATCAATACCGAATTGTCAACGTCTGGAAAAAATGCGAATGGTTTTACACTAGCAGAAATTGAGATTGAAGATCAATTACTGATGTCAACAATAGAGTTACGAATAAAAGAATTGGACAAAATGACAGGGGGCGGCAGGACTTGATTGTTGTTGCATCTTTGCTAGGACGCATTCCTAATCTTGCAGGATTGGCACGAACTTGTGAGGTATTTAAAGCAACAAGCTTAGTTATTGTTGATGCAAGTATATTAAAAGATAAACAATTCCAGTTAATCAGTGTCATGGTAGAGAAGTGGATTCCAATACAAGAAGTACCCGAATTGAACCTTAAAGAATACTTTAAGGTAAAGAAGAGGGAAGGGTACGCAGTTTTGGGATTGGAGTAGACGGAAAACAATATACCACTTAATAAGTATCCATTTCCACTGAAAATAGTCATCGTACTTGGAAGAGAGAAAGAGGGAATTCATTCTGATATCATCGATGTGATGGATACATGTGTGGAAATTCCTCAGTATGGTGTTGTTAGATCTCTAAATGTTCATGTCAGTGGTGTTATTGCAATATGGGAGTATACTCGGCATCATCATCAGGACTAGATATAGACTTTCCTCCAATCACTTTTCCTTCTTTGAATTATAAGGAAAGAAACAAGGCATGAAAAAAGGGATTTATGCTTGCGGAGGTTGATTATCACCCTTTATGGCGAGGCTACAATTCACTTTTCCCTTCAACTAGATTTGATCAGAGAACATTGCCTACTGGTTATTCACATTGATAGCAAGGGCCTTAGCAAGATGAGGAGAGAGATCTTCAGAATTTGACTAAAAAAAATGAGAAGTAGCAGAGAAGCAGAAGGCAACAATTACTGTATAAGGTGTCATTCAATAGTAGCCATCAACATTTTAACCAAGAAATGATCAATCATAGTTTTGGTTCAAATTGCAACAATAACTTCAGTGAGACATTTTGGACAGTCACCTTTAACAACAATTTGGTAAGGTACTAATTCAGCTGGAGCAGAGGCAACATATGTTTATTGATATTTCCAAAAACTGCTGGTGGACCAACAAGGGATTTCAGGAAGAAAAGTGTCATTGTATGCTACTTAGGATGTTTTTGACTCAGATGACTTCTTGGATCTAATTTGTTGTAATCTCAATGGTGGATACCACTCAAAACCGCTAGAGAAAAGATCCTATATAATCTGTACAACACAAGGAATTGAAAAATAAAAACACCTGTTCAACTGTTCATATTACAAAATGAGCTAGATCACTAAGAGGAAAGCCTAGACAGGGTCGAGTGATATAATTAAGCTCAAAGAAGGTTATTTACAATAACATAGTATGATATTTACAAAGAATAACTAGTGCATTTGGAGTTTACCTTCTTATACATCATTGTTCAATAAGAAAATCATTTCCACTTATGAATGTGGGATAGACCACTTTATACAAAACATTAAGATATTCTAAAATTATCAAGTGACTTTATTACATAGTAAGCCTAATATCCAGGCACCACCACTTAAGGCTTACAATATTGAAAGAAAAGCATATTGACCGAGGGAAAACACATGGATTGAATACAATTACAACAAAAGTAATAAAAACCAAACATTCTTCATAAGCTCAATTTTTTTTGGAAAAAAATTCATGGACCAACTAGAGCTCCATCAAGCTACCTCGTAACCGTTATAAATGTGTAGCTCCCAAGTTGAATTCTTGAGATCTCGGATTCCAGCTATCCAAAATCTTGAATTATGAATCTCCTGAATTAACTTAATCCACATGCATGTTTAACATTTATCTCAGCTACATGTAATATTGGGTTTGGGCATTAAACTTCATGCAAAAACTTGAAACTAAATAAGGGCTACGACAAACAATTTTCTTCATTTATGAATGTCTAAAGTCGGCCCCAATTGGGGGGCATAGATATCTACATTCATGTTTACCAAGTTATTTTAATAGTAATTGATTATGTGAATTAATATTTTATTGCACAAAGTGGAAAAACCCTAACCCAGCTCCAACTCCAAGAGGGTGAAGAGAAGATTATAAAAGATGTGAAGAACATTCACAAGAGTATTTTCTTCTAAAAAGGAGTTTTTCCCTAGAAAAATTTGTGAGTTGACTCTCCCTCATCTTTCCTTCTACCTGTTTCATTCCATTAGGTTTTCCATGTATGATTTAAAAGAAGAGAATGTAGTATTGATCAACTCTCTATATTCTTCCATGAGTCCCCATGATATTATAGTAGTAGAGGAATAAAATCCATGGGTATTTTTTTATTATTATTTATTTATTTATTTATGTAATTGTCATTGAGATCTTGTTGATGATGTTTCAACCTTCTTGTTTTATATAATGTTATGTTTGGGATATTATTCAAGTGTCATTTTGTTTTTATGAAATCTATCGATTCTTCAGCACATGGTATTTTCAAACACTTTAATATTCACAAAGCAGTCTTTTAAAGTTCTTCGATGACTTGTGCATTTCTATTTCATCTCGCAAAGTCATAGTCAATTCTGGATTCAACACTCCCCCACCCATCTATCTGCTGTAATATTTAATGTTTGTCAACACTCAAGCCATTTCTTTGAAAAAACATAATGTTTCCTTGTTTTCTAGTCTGGTTGTTCTTTTGTTGTCCATTCCTTACAATCTATTACATGATATGAGCCTGATGTTGAACAATTACAACCATTCTACTCCAAAAGGTATTTAGTTTCCTGCTTCATAAGAAATTATCTTATTAAAGACCCATAGTGTAGGAGGATACAAGAAATATGAAAGCAAGTCCCATCACCAACTCCGACCACTGGAGTTTTGGTGTTTGGAATCAATACGCAATAGTCTCACCCATGTTGTGGAAGCTTTAAAATTCATATAGGAGATTATGGGACACCTAGGTGTCTCCATCATTATTCTGTCTCTTGCTGGTGAGAAAATTATGTGGAAGACATATGCTACATATTATACCTCTGCAATGATTTAAAACAAGAATACCAAGCAATTTGCTGTCTCAAGTCAATTGCCATTTCCATACAAAGCACCGTATTTTGTTTTAGACAATAGCCTCCTCTCCAAGGAAATACTAGCTTGGCATAGAATCCCTTATATACAGATATGGTGCTGCTGGGTATAATGACCACTTAGAGTGCAGATTCCCGTTCAACCATCGTTAAAGCACTTGGATGTTGACAACCTAATTCAACTTGGTTATTTCTCACCTTTTGAAAATTGGATTCAACTTCAGGTGAATAATGGAGTTCAGCTATATTGATCAAATACTGTATGAGGTGGGAAATCTTATTCCTATCATGCTTATGCCCAATGAATATATCTGAGTTGACACTTTTTACCAGGATAATCATGATACATAATATAAAAAAAAAATAAAAAATAAAAATAGGCCATCATATGCCTCATTCAAGATATTTAAGGGATTAAAATGTCAATGCAATCACTTCCATGATTGGATACAAATCCAGTTGATGGAGCAGTAAAACTGCTGAACATTCATATTAAAATTTGAGTGTAACCAATATTGCATGCCACACTCAGAAACATCCCAAAAAGTGTAATTAGTCCTCTCACATTCAGATGGCTGATCCTCACAAATGCTGGGAGGTGAAGCTATATTGACACCTCCAGCATTTGTTTTATCTTGGGTTTTGACATCTAGTACATGGTGACGCAACAGACAACAATCCTCCTCCTATTATTTTGAATGATTTGGTTTAAGAGTTGATATATTGATGTCTAGGCCATGTTGCTTGTCAACAATTTCCTGACAATATTTTTCAGTACTGGTCTGAACAATTTCCGAAAAAATTATCGAAAAAATCAATATGGTAAATGACCAAACAAACTGAATGATATCAGAAAATAGCTTTTTCTGACCAATTTCTCAAACAGGAGAACGAGGAAAACTATATCATGGCCAATATCAAAGTTGAATATGTGATAGAATGCATTCTATGTGGTAATACAAGTATCCCAAACCTTCTGGGATTGGATATCTGTAGTAACTTCCTGTTTGTCCCCTCACCCCCATCAGAAATGGGATAGTTTCAAAGAGAGATAGATGGTCAGACAGGTAAGTAGAAACATTTGGGATGTGCCTTCCTTTTAAAAAGCAATGTAAGCTTATTTTTGATGAAGTGAAGAATCCACTCCCCTATTCCACATCAGTTAATTCAGAGAATGGAGGTTTCAAAGAGAGCCTAAAGCTCTTTCGCCAAATGCAATGTACAAATGTCAGACCAAACGCAGTAACTGTAGCTGGTATTCTTTCAGTATGTTTGAGTTTGGCATCCCTCAAATAGGAAAAGGAGGTTCACAAATATATAATTAGAAGCGGGTTTAAGTCTGATGCATTTATGGGAAATGCCCTTGTGGATATGTATGCCAAATGTGGGAGCATAGAGTATTCTTGTAAAGTATTTGATAGAATTTCTAAGAACGATGTGATGTCATGGACTGCAATGATTCTTGGATATGCCATGCATGGATTTGGCAAGGAGGCAGTGCAACTGTTTGACAAAATGCAGCACACTACCTGTTGTTGTCAAACATTTACCTGGTAGCTGGTTAGTGGGATTACAAAAGAAAGGTGAGAAAACTGATGAAAGACAGGTAGGTGACAAAGAGGCTAGGCTGGATTTGACATCATTACAGCCAAGACTGCGGGCATAAACCATCATATCTCTGGCAATGCTGATAACCTCTAATGGATCAAGAGGATGAACTGTACTGGTGGCTGGTTTGTATTTGTTCCAGCTTTTGTACATTTTTCTTTATGAAAGAATGACTTTATATGTATAAATCTATGAATTTTGGGACTTTTAAGCACATTAGTTAAATTAGAATGTAACACCGAGGTCATGGAAATCAACAAATGGTTTAATTGTCTGTAATTTTGCATTGTAAAAACCAAAACAATGTTATTTTATGTCGATATATGATCCAACATGCCTGACAAACAATGGTAAGGTTTTTGTCTCCGCAAAACAGAGTCAAGGAAGAAGAAGGGAAATAAATTTCATTAACTAGGGAAGGAAGTTGCTTTTACATGGTTAGAGTGGAAGACATTTCTATTTACATATCTACCTATGTGGATAATATCAATAAAATAAACTAGAAGAAACTACTACCTATGTCGATAATACCAATAAAATAAAATGCTACAGAAGTGGATGGAGGTTCCAAGTTTTGAACCTGGTTCTGATACCATGTGTAAAAGCCCTATCCTAGGTTCTTCTAACAGATCTATTTCTAATGAATTTAAATGCAATAAGAGGCAATAGTTTACTTTCTTACAAAACCTTTAAGAAAATAAAATTTTACCATTTACATTCTAATCCTTATAACATATGGTGAACATTTCATTTTAATAAATTTACATGAGTAATATAGAGAGGAATACCTGTACCGATGGCTGGTGGAGATGCGTTTGAGCTTCTGCTCCTGCTGAACGCTCCTCTTGACTGACCCAACCAGACTTACCTCCCAGCCAACTAGGAAATAATTCCTAGCCCAGGAAACCTCCACAGGTTCCTAAGGTCTCCAAAAAATCACAACAAATCCTAAAATCACAGCCAATCCCAAAATCAAGCAAGACCCCCCGCATGCCTTTTCCTCCCTTCCTCCTTTTCTTTTATACCCTCCCTCTCTTCTCCATATCAACCACCTCTCATTAATGTCATTAACTTCTCCTCCATCTTTACAGTTGACTTCTCTTCTCCCAAGTAAATGTGGGAGTACATTTGGAAATGTGATATGAATATAAAATTGGAAAATTAATGGGAGAGGACAATGTCTTCTCCCAAGTAAATGTGAGAGTACATTTGGGAATGTGAGATGAATATATATATATATATATATATAGATATATAATGGAAGGAGACCATATCCTACCTAAGATTCAATTTTAGAAGGCAAGTTGGGAATTTGAATAAAATAGAAATAATGAGTTTTTATATTAGTAAATAAATTTATAGTTTCCAAAATGAAGGTATTCACCAATATTTCTCAATATTTCCAGGTAATGTAAACATTAATAAAATTTGCATGATAATATTTAAGTGGGGCATTACAACAAATGATCCCATCCTCAAGGAGATATTCTTGGGCTTGATGCGTAAGTTCACCTGTTCGCCAACTTGAAATTCCTTAAACAAACTTTTCTGATATGCATAACTCTTATGTCTATCTTATGATACCTTTAGATTCTTCTTGATTAACTACATTTCATGTTCCATCTTTTCCGTCATCTCTAGTCCAATCAATACCCTGTTTACTGGATCACTCCAACTGATGGGAGTATTACAACTCTGCCCATACAATGCCTTAAACAAAATCATCCTCAAAGATTCCTGGTACCCATTGTTGTAGGCTAACTGAACCAGTGGAAGATACTCTTCCCACTTCCACTACTGATGCATCACATACATCTTCAGCATATCCTCCAATATCCTGTTGACCTTCTCTGTTTGTCCATCTGTCTACAGATGATAAGTTGTGCTAAAGGTCAACTTTGTACCCAAACCCGCAAATAACTCTTCCCAGAATGTAGAAGTGAACTTAGCATCCATGTTTGACACAATTTTCTTCGGTACACCTACAACATCATTACATCTCTGATGAAGACCTGTGGTACATCATTGGCTGAATATGTAGACTTCACTGGAATGAAGTGTGCTTTCTTTGTCAAGATGTCAACCACAACCATGATGGAATCATGATGTCTAGATGTCCTCGGAAAAAATGTAATGAAATCCATCGAAATGGCCTCCCAATTCCACTTTGGAATCAGAATAGGCTGAAGTAATCCACTTGGATGTTTACATTCCACTTTCATCCACATAAATACAAACATCTAGCCACAAAATCTACCACTTCCCTCTTCATATTCGAACAATAATAAAACTTCTCCACTACTATCAACAGCTTCTAATATCCTGGGTGAATTGAATATGGATTAGCATGAAATTCCCTCAAGATAAACTTCTTGATCTCACTGTTTTCTGACACATATATCCTGTCCCTAAATCTGGCCAAGCCATCTACTGTGAGATGATAATCATCCTATTCACCTATACCCTATTGTAACCTGTGCATAAGCTCCCTGTACCTATCATCCCTACTAACCTACTTGCAATATCCAACCCTATAAATCTATCCCATATGATCTCATAGCTTCTATATGATTCACCTGTATCCTCCTGCTAAGGGCATATGCAACCCTATTCTCTTTAGCTTTAATGTACATGATCTCAAAGTCGAACTCACTGATCGTGGCCAACCATCTAGCTTTCCTAACATTCAGATTCAGTTGGTCAAATAGATACCTCAATGCATTTTTATCATTGATCAAGATGAATCACCTGCCAAGAAGATAATGCCTCCACATCGTCAAAGCATGGATGATCGTTTCCAACTCAATATCATGTGTCAGATAATTCTGCTCATGTTCATTAAGTTTCCTTGATTCATAACACACTACCTATCCTTCCTACATCAGAACTCCACCAATTTCTCTCTTGCAAACATTTGTACATACCACAAACTCTTTGTTCGGATCTGCAAGCTTTATGACTGGAGCATTTGTCAACAACTACTTCAATTGCTCAAAACTTGCTGCACTTTCCTCTGTCCATTCGAATTTCTTACCTTTCCTCTGCAATGATGTAATGGGATAGGAAATCTGAGAGAAGTTCTTGATGAACCTCCTATAATAATCTTCTAACCCCATGAATGATCTTACTTGATCCACATTTCTAGGAGTTTCTCATTCTAGGATAACTCTTATCTTCTTTGGATCCACTATTATGCCTTCCTTAGAAACCACATGTCCCAATTAATGTACCTCTGTCTGAAAGAAACTGCATATATTGAGCCTAGCATACAATTGATTCTCTCTCAACAATCTCTATACTGCTACTAAATGTTCGACATATTCTTCCTCATTCTTAGAATATACCAATATATCATCAATAAATACAATAACAAACTTGTCTAGATAATTACGCAACACACTATTCATCAAGCACATAAAAGTATCTAGAGCATTAATAAAACCAAATGGAACTACAACAAACTCATAATGCCCATACTTGGTTTGGAAAGTTGTCTTGTAAATGTCATCTTCTTTAATGCTTACCTGATGATATTGTGATCTTAGATCAATATTTGAGAGTATTGTTTCTCCCTTCAACTCATCAAACAAGTCATCAATCCTTGGTAATAGATACTTGTTCCTAATGGTCACTTTGTTAAACTACATGTAATCAATGCATAGCCCGAGAGTACCATCCTTCTTCACAAACAACACTGGTGCACCCCAAGGTGATACACTTGGACTAATGTATCCCTTTTCAAGATTTTCCTTCAATTGCAACTTCAACTCCACCAACTCCGGTGTGCTCATCCTGAAAGGTGTCTTTGATGCTAGTGCTGCCCCTAGTACCAACTCAATAGAAAAGCCCACTTCCCTATGAGGCGTCAACTCTGAAATGTCTTCTAGGAACACATCCTGAAACTACTATAAAACTAGGTACCTGCTCAAGACATTCGCATATTCAACTTGCTTACCCTTGTCACTAGAAATATGCACTACATATAACACACATCCTTTCCTGTGATTGCGCTTCACTTGCATATTTTTCTCCATTCTAATTGACATTTCCTTCTTCTTACCCTGTAGGATTCTTTGTTCTCCATTGTCAACCAAACACTCAATAGCCTTGTCATAACAATACACCTTAGTCCTATGAAGATACAACTAGTCCATACCCAACAACACATTGTATGAACCCAATGGAAATACATTCAAATGTGTTGATGTAGGCATAACATTCAACTCAAATGCATAAGATCTTTCCTAATGATGAACTCTCTCTTTGTACCTCTAGCCAACTGCACTAACCAAGAATTTGTATGCACTTCTTTATTCAAATGACACTTTTCCACTAGGCCAGGATTAACATAACTATAATTAGATCCAGGGTCAATCAAAATAGAAACAAATTTATCACAAAGCTTACCATCCATCTCGATAATAGACACTTGGTGATCTGTCTGCATGTTCTCCAATGATGCATAAATCCATGGAATACTTTGTCCAACATCTCCCACTGTATGTGCCTCCTGAACACTATATATTTGTGGTCTACCACCCTGATGTTATGGAACATCTCCTTTGTGATTCTGTCCTCCACAATTCATACACAGCAAGGGCTTCCAACCATCACCCTTATTCTTCTCCTTACACTAAAATCCCTGTCCTATATCAAATGCATTGAACTTCTTATGTGGGGTTGGATTCTCTTTGTTACTTGTATCTTGAGGTCTTGTTCACTTCTTGTACCATTTTCCATTATTCTTTTCATTACCTTTCTAGTCCAGCTTAGTCTTAGATTTGTGCTTTGATTTCTCAAAACAATGCTTTCACTTCTGGATGGCCTCCTCTAATGAGCTAGGTTCATCAAACTCTATCCTATCCTTAAATGCTACTGACAACCACTGATGAATATCTAAATCTTGGCCTTCTACTCCTTGAGGTAAGGCACATACCTCAATAACTCGAGGAATTTGCTAGTGTACTCCTCATCAATCATAGATCCCATATTGAACTCATAGAATTATTTTTCCTTGTCATCATAATATTTCTCCAATAGGCACTTCTTTCTTAGTAGTCCCTCAAACTCAATTCAATTCAACTCTTCTTCATGAACACCTCTAACATTCTTTACATCTTCGCACTAGATATATGATTTACCTTTAAGAATAAATGTTGCTATCCTGGCCTTCATGTTTTTTGAGCAATCATGCAACCTAAAGAACTTATTCATTCCAAGAAACCATGCTTCAACATCCTGTGACTTCTTCATTTCTCCATCAAATGTAGGTGGATTTTCTTTCTTGAAATCAGTCAAAAAATTTCCCCTGTCACTCCTCCTGTAAGGATGATAGCGATGATGACCATGATACATATCTAAACTAGAACTAGAGTAAGGCCCATGTCCACTACCTCATCTATCAGGTGTATCCAAGAATCTGCCATCTCTGACTATGTCATCTCTATCCAACCTTTTCCCACCATGTGAACTGCTACCATATGCTCGATTATTTCTATCCTCTTGTCAATGACTGATTCTAGGTGGTCCCTATCTTTGCAAGTCTGACAAGCTCTAACGAATCATGACATTGACCTCTACTTGTTTCTCATGTGCCCTAGAAATTCTCTCTCGTGATTGAATGATTTGGTCATTATCTTCTTTGCAACTCCTTATTTTTGCCTTCAAACTTCTCAAAGCATTTTCTATCTCAGGAGAGTATCCCTCACCATGCTGCTCATATGATCTATAGGGAGAATCTCGTGAGCTGTAGTCTACCATCTTTCTAGTCATCATTTTCTTCTCTTCCTACAAGGTATATTATGTCAGCTAAACCAAATCATAAAAAAACCAATGTACCTTAGTTTAGTTTAGGGGAGGATATCTCGTCTACAAGACCAACCATGTTAGTGCAATACATATATAAACATAATCATATTAACACTTAATCATTATTTCAATCATTATCTATTCATCAATGCATGAATAGATGCATGGAAACTATCACCCTACCATTGTATTCACAACAATATATAAGCACTGACATGCATAACCAATGCACAATCGACATACACTTATGACGAACACTTCCAATGACTCACCCTCAACTTTCACATGGAGACACCACTACAACTATGACTAATTCCATGCATATGCAACAAGCACATAGACCACAAGCATAAGGAACACATATGAAATCGACATGTATTCATTACCAACACACACCGTCCATCCAGTCTAAGGGGTAAGCGATGCTCTAATACCACTTTGTAACACCCTCCTTCCACATTTACCCATGTTAACTAGTCCTTTAGGGAAAGCATGTGATGAGAGGCTACTATGATGTGACTCAACTCCCCATTTACATTTAAGGAAGTGGAACCCACAAAACAAAACCATTATGACCTTCCAGACATGCTATAGAACCTTCAGGAGCCAACCAACCCTTCCAGATGACCAACCCCTGGGACAATAGAAATTTCACTACCCTAGAGCCTCATTGGCTCCCATGACAAGGCATGCATGTGAATAGAACCCTCCAGTCACTCCCACAGTAAGGCATCTATGCGACTGTGGACTTTTTATCTAGCTCTGAGCCAACGACCTCTAGGGGAAATTTTAAGGATGGAAGTTTATCTTAAAGTTTAGAAACCTTGGCGAAGTTTACTAGTCCATAATATGAAAACTGTAAAATGTTTATTGATAACTCTATAGAAATATTTATATTTCCAAATATTTTATATTATTCTATATAAAATTTTGGTGATTGTTAAGTTAAAATAATTTTGTATTGTAAAATTTTTGCGAATAATTTTTAAGAAAACATGGAAACTGGTGAATCATTTTTTTGGAAAGAGCATGGAAAATTATCCCACTTGCAAATATTAGCCCCTAAAATTTTCCCTGGTGACCTCCAATTCTATGCCACTTTTCCAGGGCCAGGACTCAGGCCACTTTCCAGAACTTCATGAAACTTTTAGAGATGATAAATAACATCTAAATGAAGGTACTAATGAAAAAACTTGACCAATTACTTGTCTGCACCCCTACTTGCCATGATAGAGATTTCGTCAAACATGTCACAAATACGTAATCTACATGCCATAACAACATATTTGAGCATACGGGTCTCATACTTATTGGAGAATCATAAGGAAGCACTGATGCCTTATCACAATAGCTGCATTATCATCTATTAGGTCATATATTTATTTTTCATTCATTTTCAAATCAAAACATGATGGGATGCACACATCAATTCTATCATAAAACATGCTCATAACCAACATATAACCAACAAAAATAGCAGAATATAACTACCATAAAAAACACATCTAAAAAGGTATATTTACCCATTATATTCAAAAGGAAAGAAGCTCTTATTAACATATGCAAAATGAAACTAGGTCTAGGACTTGCATGTACCACCTAACCATAGATTGGCTGAACCAAATCTTTCTTTCAACTAATCATCCCCCAGCCATATTCCAAGCATGAATGTGGGATCTCATTAAATAAGTCAAGAAAAACCAAACCAGGGCTTCTAGAGGCAAAACCACCTCAACCTTCAACCGCTGATTCCACCTCATATACGGACATCACTAACCATCATCATATTCATCTTCACCCAAGCTGTGCAGGGCTCTAGAGCGTTTGTTCCAATGAGGGCTTCTAGGACTAGTAACTCAACCCACAACTACTGTCGAGCTTCCATAGCATTTGTCCAAGCCAGTCTTCCAGGACTAGTAACTCAACCCACCAAGGGCTTCCATAGCATTTGTCCAAGCCAGGATTCCAGGACTAGTAACTCAACCCAAGCTATTAAATACAAGGCTTCAAGAGTGTTTGTCCAACCAAGGCTTGCAGGAACTAGTAACTCAATCCAAAACCATAAGGAACATGAAAACCAATAAGAAAACAAAAGGGAAAGACACGAACAACACCATGGATATCGAGGAAATAGAAAGGCTAGGCAAATCCACCATCAATCTAGGAAATCGTCCATGCCAATGATAGATCATAACCAAGAAACCACATGCATGTGCCATGCATGCCAAAACTAGCAAGGAAATCACACATGCAACTTGGTACCTTCAAGAAAAACTTGTTGTAGTTGTTGATCCTGATGTCCTCTTACACTTTCCTGATCTTCCTTTTCCTTCTTGTTCCAAATCCCAAGTATGCCACACTCCTCCAAGGGCACTCCAAGAAAAATCTAAGTGTCCAAGAGTATGAGAGAGAGTAGAATAGAGAGCTCCAAATTCAACTAAAAAAAGTTTGTTAACTGATCCTTAGAAGCCTTTTTATTAATGAGGCTTGTATTTTGTTCATTTTTCCATTATTTTCCTTCATTTTCCTCTTCACATACAACTTGTGACCTTCCACCTTCCTTTTCTCCTAATTTCCATTATTTTCATAAATAAAATGCCAATTAATGGCTCATGCCTTTCCAAAGCCTTTGCCATTTCCCCTGCCAATTTCCATAGCCATTAATTAATCACAAGTGATCCCCATCACTTTTTTTTACCCAACATTTAGCTTGAAATAAATGTCCCATGACCTTGGTTATTATTTTGCTTTTATTAAATTTATTACATGGATTTTTGATGAGGGCTGTTAAAAATTAGTTAGGTCCATAGCTAGATTTAGCTAATCATTTGTACTTGTGTAGTTGTGGCCCCATATTTGGCATGACCCATTGTTGATAGATGATGAGAAACATGGTCACTCTGTAGTTGGGTTGAACATCTCAGGTCTACAACTAATCAATGTTTTCTTTAAAAGATAAGTGTTTATTTTTATGTTTATGTGTTATGTGTTTTCCATTGTGATGATTTTTGTATTTTCACACGCTACACATGAATGGTAAAATAAATAGTATTAATTGTACATGTAAGTTTTTGCACATGAGATAATTACATAGTAGGATGCATTACACTCATTGGACAAATGTTATAGGAATAAAATTCAATGCAAATTCTTAGAGTAATGGGGTTACATAGATAGTGAGGTTAGGTGTTACAAAGTGATATCAAATCCTAGTGTTATCAACCTATTTACCCACACATGAGTGAGCCATATGTATCTTTATATTTTTGACCTTTATACATGGATTTTACCCTTCATTTTTACCTAATTATAGCATTTGTGTTAGGAGTATTTTTCATGCTTTTGCAGTTTCTCCTCGTCTTAGTTTATAGCCAAAGAAAATTGCACCTTGTTGTCCTTTTTGCTAACACATATGTTGGAACTTGTAGATTTGCTTATTCCCTAGGAGATCTAATAGATATAATAACTTTATGACTTGTCTAGGGGAGAATTATTATGGAATTTTCCTAACTTCTCTTCCCCCTTATCATCTAGATTCATTCTCCTGGGGAGGCCTAAAGGCCTATATATACTTGTCTCATCAAAGGGTCAAGCTAGTTTTGGAGTGAGAATCTGAGTTATGTTTTCATTATTATAATCAGAGTGGGAGGCCTATGATATCATGCTGCTAGGGTGAAGGAGAGGTGATTATTGTGTTGGAGTTATACTTTCTATGTATATTCCATGTTACTATAATTAAAGTGATTCCCTTCCATATTTACATTGTGTAATTCTATGATATATTGCATGTTGGATTTTGTTGTGCACTAATCTTGTTATTGTAAGGAAGTAGGGGGTTTTTCTCTTTATTATGTGTAGGTTACAAGAAAGGAGTAGGAGCTAACATCTCCATTATATAATTTTTCAAGATGGCTACAACAACAGAGACAAGGATTTAGCAAGTATAGTAACTACTATCACTCTTCTTTGTCAATTCTTTCCTGGATAACTAAGGAATTGTTTGAATCACAACTTGGCACACAATTGTCTGTCTGGTGATCTGTGGAAAGGATCATGGAGAAAAAACTCCTTGTAGTCATAATTTTTCAACTATAGCAGAACTGAAAAATTTGCTGGGGAGTTAGCCCTAGTTTTAGTTAAATCTTGCCTTCTATTTATGTTTGTGGTTTTATTTTGCTTCTAGTTTGTTATGTATGGCTATACAACCTTGTATAGGTATTTGTTTGTTTGATTGACCTTGGATCTAGTCATATCACTTGATTTTGTATTTTCAACTCATTTTTCTCCATCTGTGTGAGCTTTAATACAAAGTCAATATACATAGTCTTGATATGTCCTGTGCAAACACAGAAGCCTGAAAATTAAGT
>APFE030788943.1:0-12687 GCA_000404065.3 Pinus taeda
TAGTCTTTTCTATTACTGTAACAAGTCTTTTACATAAGCCAATATAAACTCTGTTTTTTCATAAACATCCAACCCTCATTACATCAGAGTCTTCACTATATATAGAAAAACAATCTTAATTATTTTGAGTCTCCTCCTCCAGCATGAGGGGAGCTCGATGGCTGTCATTAACTACCCCTATATATTTTTAACAGACTCATTAAATACACTAAGTGTTGAGCTGTAATTACAAAGAGTCCTAATCAAACTAAAACTCTAACTTCATTCTCCTCGTAACATGATTCTTTTCTTTATCTTTGACAGTTGTCTGCTTTTGGTTAGGCTGAGATGACTGAGCCACAGGTGCAAAGAACAGGCTAACTTTGGATACCTGAAGGCGCTAATGGATCATTTATCACTAGGATCAAAACCCCTGTTTTTCCAGTCCCTGTCTCCTACCATCCTTCGAAAACTAAGCAACATGACCCAGTTCTTTAATACCCCAAAATTTATGAGCATCACCATATTTCAGATGCGTTGGAAGCTTCGTTGATAGCCATGTGTATAAACCAAAACAATACTCCTCGTATGCCATTTCTGCTAAACCCTAATTGGTCATAAAGTACCTTTACAAAAGTTTAACTTGAGACAAAAATTTTACCTTTACAAAAAGGCACACTTGGCATATATTGGATGGCCGTGGCAGCTTCCTTCAATCCCTTCTATGTCACCTAGGTGTTTTCTTTGCAAATTTTTTAATATTTCATCAACTGTTTGCCCATGTTTTTAAAACAACACCTACAGCAGTTTCGCAGCGCGCTGCGAAACTGCGAAACTGGTTTTAAACAATTTCAATTTTCCCTGTGACTTTAACTGCTCTGCCACCTGGTTTCAAAATTCCTTTTTACCTTGAATTTATATAGCCGTGCTTACATGCCTTCAAAATAACGAACTTAAGCAAAATTTAACAAAACTTTGGAATAGCACCTTACTCAGAATCAGCAATTTCATTTAGCATCTAATTTATTTAGCTGTGCTTTCAATTTTGCAACCTCCTTTTCCATGGCTGCGATTTCAGCTACGGCCCTCTCCATCTCAGCCATTTCTCTTTCAGTTGCCTCCCACTCGTCCTTTGTAGATGTAGTATTTCCTTCTTGAGAAATGATGATTTTTTTATTTGAACCTTTTTTCTTGATTTATTTTGCTTCCTCTATTCTGGATTGTTTCTCAATTTCTCTTGCTTGCTTTCTTGTAAAAGGTTTTTTCTTTATTTTCTCTACCTCCTCTGTTTTGGGCAGCTGTTCAGCTTTCTTTATTTGATTTCTGGTGAGGGGTCCCCTTGGTTTGAAAATAAACTCATCCCCTGGCTCGTTAAACCTTAGTCTTTTTGCAGCTTTAGATTTCTTGGTGCTTTCGGTGTTGACTGTGTCAAGTCAATGTGCATTGGTTTGCTGTGTTTTGGCCCAGCTTGATCAAACTCAATAGCTTCCAGCAAATCATTCAAGCTGGCCTTTGATACCGGGCTTTCCTCAACAGCCACTGCTTTGCCTTTTTCCTTGATCATTTGACTCCTTGTCCTTACTCTTGATACCTTTTCAGCCCCACTTGATTTAGGTGCATCTTTCATGTGCTTGACCTTCTCTTTTGATGATGATTGAGGTGGCTCTTTGATAACCATTGGCTTCACTGATTTCTTCAATTTGGTCTTGGTCTTCTTCTTATCTTTTACCTCCTTTCTAAGCTCAGCAAGAGTAGGTTCCTCAATTGACTCTTCTCTTTCCCTAACAGGCACTTGGGTGAGGCTTGTCTTACTCTGAAAGCCAGCCATAAAGATAAAGGAATTCCAATCATTACCAATTTTCTGCAGACCATCTAACACTAACAGTTTCACTAAACCATGATGAAACAGTGATGTCTCACAGTTATCCTTCTTCAATTGAATTTTATCACACAGCTTGCTGAGGCTACGAAACAAGTAGAATGGGATATCTATGGATGCTTTGCCTGTAAAATGCAGCAACAGCTTAAAATGATAGGAGTAAACTTTATTATATCTCCCTTCACATGTTAAATACTTTTGAATACATGTAAGGAGAAGTGCAAAGTGTTCCTTCACATAATTTCTTGGTATAGCCTTTGTAAGATCTTCATTCATATAAGGCTCCTTCAAGAATTCCTTGCAAGGGTTCATATCAAATTTGAAGTTTTTAAACCACTCCTGCCCTCCTCTCGGAATCTAAGTCACATTAGCAATAGCCTCTGGAGATACTGGGAATTCTAACATAGACACTTTAGAATTTAAACCTGTAAAATTGAAGGCAAATGCTTTTGTTACCTCAGCATGCCCACCCTGCAGCTTTTCACAAAATCTCCAGCAACCAGCATCCTTAAAAGCTTTTCTTACACCTTCATCTCTTAATGCAAGATCCAATCCCTCAGGTTTTGCTCTTTAGCATCTTCCAGACCGATGTCCCTTTTTCTCCATTTCGCTTTGAAATCTTTCGCACAGAGAAACACCACCAGCTTCAACTCAAATGGCAAATTTAAATTTTGGAACGCAGGCTCGCTTGTAATCAGGTTCTTTTAAAGAAGAAACTCGGGCTCCTTTGCAATTTAATAGTCTTATCATATAAACGGGTCAGTTCATGCATCATTAACAAACATCATAACACTACCATGCATTACAAAACCGTTTGAATGATTTTTATGTGCGTGGCTATGAACCTATTGGTGGAATGATGGCTCATAATTGCTTGGAAAGGACGCCAACTAACAATAAACGGACGGACACAATGACTCATCCCCTCAGACATGACATTTCAAAAATCTGTGCTGCAAAATCCCCGAATCCGCGATTTCGTAGCGCAGATAGTTATAAATTAACAAAATGCGCTACGAAATGGTTGGTTACTGACACGTTAAGAAAAAGCTAAAACATCATTGCGCTGCAAAATCAGCCAATAAAACTGCGCTGCGGAAATGCGAAAAGGACCAGTGACGTAAACAAGATAAGACATGCCTTATACATTCATGATGGAGGATGACTAACGGTATTTGAAAATGATTCACATCAATATCTTTCTAAAACATGATCCCTAAGTAACAAAGATAGGACAACAACCATTTGACACCCATTTTTGACAATGAAATTTTTTGGAGAACATTATGTACATGTGACTGCAGTTCTAGGTGATAACAGTTACCATGCTACAGAAGTTGGGCAGTTCTGTGGAAGAGTTCATGGACATAATCCCATGAAGAATTGTTTCCTCAGCACTTTGATGTAGGGGCATGAGGTTTGGAGATAAAAGGCTTCAAATTTTATTTCAAAAATACAAAAAAAGTTTACAAGCAAAGGAGTGGGATCCTTTAGCTATCACTTTACAAAGCTTTCTAGACAGAATTTGAGCTAGAATTTAGGAATTTGGATTATCTTGTAATTAATTCAAGTAGTTAGGCCTAACTGACATTCTCAAGGAGAATATCATGCAGATTAGATAAGATTAGGTAGTTTCGATCCATTGATTTAGGATTTGGTTGTCATATGTAATGGTATTTATGTAAGTTTTGCATTAGTGTAATAGGATTTGGTTGAGGAGGATTTGACTGTAAAATTTGACGTCTCTCTATGTCTCTGTGTATTCTGTGCATGAATGGTCAACCTTGGAGGTTTTAAATTTCCTTCAAAATATTTCAGAATACTGTTCATTTCTAGTTTTGACTCTTTAGAACCATATTTAATATAATCTTCTGTTATCGTGGTTAAATATTCATTCACTATGTATTGAGTGAATCAGGATGTATTTCAAACCCATAGAGTTTAGTTAGCGATATATTGAATATAACTTAGACATAGTTTAAACTTGGTGGAAGCACTAAAACCTTGGTAGAATGAGGAAAACCTGATAAATGCACAAGAAACCTAGGAAAAGGTTTGAACCATCCGATTGACATATCCAATAGATCTAACGTTTATCGCATTCCAATAAGCACAAAAGTTAAACAGAATAGAAAAGCGGTTCTCGAAGGTGGAACCTGTTTCTCGCGCGGTCTCAAGGTAGTAAGTTGTATTCTGAAATTTTACGTGATTACACTTATTGGCCGACACGTAGCATGGGAAAAATCCTTTTCTCGCATGCTCTCGGCTTTTTAAACATCGCACATTATTACACACGAGATTACGCGTCAATTGTTGGATCAAGCGAGATTGATCAATAGTGGAGATCATCTGGCTAGGTTGCGAGCAAGGAAAGTGATAACCATCGAATTGAGTGTAGAGATTGATGACAGAGAATTAACACGATAAAGATTTGTTGAATGACAGATGCAAGAAGGTTATAAACTAGGTTTTTAATTATTTTTTATTCTGTGGAGAATTTGAAGGTTTTTCGAATAACGGGTAAAGTGAACAATTCTGCTATTTTCGCAAAATAACTAAATTTGGAGGTTGATGATTGATTCTCCAAAGGAAACCCGAGAAGAAGTTCCACCCGAGCTTGCGGGAATTGCTTATGGTTTTGAACGATTATCCTTAACACTTGCAACCAGCCCGTCATTCATTATGTTTGTGAAGATTTTATTTAATAATATCTATTTCTTTATTTTCTTTCTGTGTGTTATCTTTATGTGAGGTTTTATGTACTAATTCTTTATGTAGATTATTAATATAATATGGTTATTCAATAATATTGCATGCACCAATGATTTAAATACTTGAATACTTGTTATTTAAAGTTTTCAACATTATATTTGTATTTATTGGTTTCGAAACAAAACTCTAACCATAAATGTTATTTAGGGTTTTATTTGCACACCAATTTAAATGCCATAAAACCATTCCTATTTTATTTTTTATTGCTAAATAATTTTTTATTTCTTTACTTCCTTATTTTACTTGTAATACGTCATGATTAGCAGTATTTTGACATGATCAGATTGATTAATCTCCCAAACATTAAAATTGGGTTAGTTTTTCCTCAAATAATTTAATTTTCTTGTTCTAGGATGAATAATAATAGCACTTGATGTCATATTCTTTCAACTACAACATTTCTATTAAATGCATTTAAACAAGTTTTTCCTAACTTCTTTTTTTTTCATTTTATTTTAATTTTTAATTTTTATTAACTCTTATATTTTGTGAGGAATATGATGCATCAATTTAAACCTTAGTTAGTCATAATGATATTCTATTTTTAATAAGTTTTCACATGTTGTATGCCTACCACTAATATTCCTAAAAGAAATTATTTATATAAAATATTATTTCTTCAATAATATTGCCTATTTATTAATTAATTAATAAATATATTTAATTTACATTATTCTACAATGACTATTAAATCGTGATTATCACCAAGGATTACCCCCTATGGTGAAAGGGAGCCAACCCTTATCACCTAAAGCGAAAGGATCTAGGATCCTCAGTGATGTGGTCTTAGGTTTTCCTCAGTTACTGGGAAAACTTGAGCACCAACACTATCATAGTCATTATTTCATGTATCATGCTTTTTATTTTTTTATTTTTTATTTTTATTTTTTCGATCTTGACACATTCCATAATGATTCATTTGGTCTTCTTGCTCAAACTTCAATTTTAACTAGTTCATATTTAACTAGAGAGGAAAATCATACAAATGAAAACAATGAGCTTGATGGGGTTTCATTAAACACTATTCATGAAATTGAGATTGAAAAGAATTTACATGAATCTCTTAAATATCCATTTGTTGAGAAGAGTGGATCTGATCTTTATTATGGTGTGCACAAAAGGGAAGTTCGTTATGCTGATTATGATGGTTTGCTATATGATATCATTGAAATTCCTTAACATAAGTTTGAATTATCAATTTCATGTACTTATGATGATAATTCACCCTCTCGACTTATTAATATTTTCTCAATAGGGTGATTAACTAATGATTCAAATATGTCTCAATATGTCACTTCTATTTATTTAGATCAACTTGTATGTAACAAAGAATATTGTTTTTATCATAATCATTTATTTGGGATTGAAGAAATAATAAATTAACTATTGGCTTCCATCATGACATTAATTTCAAGAATTTTGCATCAAGTGATGATGGTTTAAAATTATTGTTTAACTTTGTCGCTTCATCTCAAGATTTTTTAATTTATGGTTTTGATAAGGATTATCAAGAGAATACAACATTTAAATTTATGACTATAACTGAATCTTATTCTCTTGATGTAATATTTGAAATGCATCCTAATGATGGTAGCTAGATTATTTTATGAAACTCTACTCATCATAATCAAATACCTCTTTCTTATCCAAATTATTTTAAACTATTTGATGTTAATATTTGTACTTAGTAGGATATGATTAGAGATTGGCTTGGGCAGCCTTATCGAGCATGGTTTTCATAAATTGGTAAGATAATACTTGTCTTGTCTTTCAATGAAGACTTTCTATGGAAGCATGATTTGTTTTTTCTTAATTTCACTATGATCCATTGTTTTTAGTAATTGGAGATCTCTTTGTTATTATAGGACTGGAGCTACTTGAATGACTAGACTAGAAATTTCATTTCACTTAGCTTTTCATTTTCAAAGTGGCATAGGGTATTTTTTTTAGTAGACTATGTTTTGTTTGATTTTTATTCTTTTTGAATAATGGAGGTATGAAAATCGTGCACTCGAGTTGAGCCATTATCCCAATATTGTTAGGGGAGTTTACTTACTAGTCTCTTTCACTTTTTTTATTATTAATGCAAATTTGTGTCCCTTAATCCATGACCTATAATACATTTACATAAATAATAACTCCTAAACTTCTCTTTCATTTCACATAAAATGTAACTTTTACGACTGTTTTAAATTTTTGGATTAACATCATACTTCCACATTTGCATTTAGCATTTTATTTATTTTATAAATGGTCAAAAATGAAATATTTTACATAAATTTTGATCAAAACTTTGAAGGACAACCACATTTATATCATTAAAACATAAAACGGGTAAATATGTCAGTTTTCAAAATTTCATATTAACCCTACACTTATTATCTTTTCTTTCTCTTTCTTGGCTTACCATTTGATTAATACATTGATTGATGTTTATTTGTTTTTGGCCTACTTCAATGCTTTCCTTTTTAGTTTTACATTTGTAAGTTTTATGGTCCTTCTCTCCTTGGTTTGAATCTTAACACTCCTTAGTTCTTCTTGGAATGATCATTGGGCAATCGATTTATCCTCTATTATATTTTACTGAAATCTTATATTTAAGGAAATATTTTTTGTGAAGATGTTTTCCTTATATTGATAGTCAACCCTCCTAATGAATTAACTTTCAGATTTTGTAAACTTCTTGTTGGAATATTCTTAACCATCGTCTTAAGCTTTCCACCAATGTTTAAAATCTTTGGCATTTATTTAAAAATTAGTCTTTTGGGATAATGAGACAAGCCAGTAAATACTAGTCATTGAAAATGTTTCATGCCATCCCTTTCACTTAATGGACAATTTTTCCTCCTCTTATATTAAGTAACCCATTAAAGGTTAATATTTATCAGAGTTAATTTCACATAAAAGGATTAATGGAGGGATATGAGGTCATGTTAGGATCTAACCTGCCATGATCATGGTTCCTCACAAAAGTGGCATTACTGCTATAGGTCACCAAGCCTGGGAAATGGATTTTGGTAGCAATGATGAAAGACAAGAGATCTCATCACAAGCCAACCTATTCACTTTGGTTAATTTTCATGATTGGAACTCTCATCACTTGGTTACCAAGCTAAGATAATTGTCTTTGATTCATCTCTAAGTAAATATAACAAGTAAAGTAAATATCCTGAAATATTCCAAATCTATATCTAATAGGTGCGATAAAGGCATTTCATTGGGTTAAAAGGAATCCTCATCACTCTATAGATGCCTACTGACAAATATGAACATGCATGTGGTATAAAAGTTAAATTAACACTATTATTTACTTTTTTGTATTCACTTTCCCTTAAATTCATCATCAATAATGTTTAGTCATTATGTTTATGTGTTCATATTTATCTTGTTTTGAATTATGCTGGAAATACTTCGGGCATGTTGAAAATTTCAGTTGGTAATTATACAAATTCATGATAAATACTTTATGGTTATTTGTTCCCTAGTATAACATGACATGTTATCATTATTCCATGATTTTTATAGGTTTTGAGTTAGTCAATTAGATATAATTAGTTCACCCAGTCAACTGCCATTTTTTGGGCCCCCAACAACCCCAATACATTTTTGACCAAAAATGTATGCCCCTGGCTCCCCCGGTGCAATTTTTGGAATTAATTCTTTATTTTTCATGATTTAAATAAGATTTATGGACATGTTTTATTGGTGGCTTTATGAACTTTGAAGTATTTGAGGGATCTTCTCTTAGTAATTGCTTGGTTTTATCGATCACTATCTCATTCAATAGAAACACCATGATAATGTCTCTTTGGGTTATTGCAAGTGACATATGAATGGGTTATGATACTATACAACATGTGAACTTCAATGTATAAAGAGTCACTATGAAATATTTGATTATGCAACAATCTTCTCTTATGCCTATCACATACTACAATGCCTACATATGATTACCTTTCATATGTTTTGATTAAATTTGATCGCTAATGTGTTCCAGGTTTATATTTTTCCCCTCATCCTCATTATCATAGTTCTTGGCTCTTTCAAATTTTAGTCATGTGTTGGTTATCTGTCAATCGTTGGAAGTTTTTTCTTGATTGATGGATTTCAAGTGGATTTCCACATAACCATTTTATTGATTTGAATGTGTGTTGATGGGTTTCACATCTCCCATGAACTTTGCAACCATATGTTTTATGGAGTCTTTTGACAAAATTCTTAATGAATGGAATTGTGGAACATTCCACTTATGATCTTGGAGTTTCATTTCTTTCATCATTTGACACCTTGCATTGACAAATTCCTTTTTATAAATTATTCACTTTCGGATTGGTTCAATTCTTGATGGTGACATCCATACCCTTCAAAACTAATAATGAATTGCCACATATGTGTTTATCTATATATGTGTTTATGTATAGATCTTACACATTAAATTATAAAATTTGTGTTTTGTACTACATATATATACACAATGTGTCAATAAATGATTTTCTAGTGCTAACTCTTGAATTCCAACACATTACCAAAGTTGATTGTAAGGGGTACATTTGGGAGTGTAAGTTACTTAAACAACAAATTTGATCATTAATGTGAAAGCTTTTGAATATGTTGTTTAGATTTACAATCTTTTGAGGATTTGTATTCAGAATAATATGCTCTTAATATGATTGTAGTTATTAGAAACCAATTTCATCCAGGACTATATTATATTTTTTTCTTTGTTTTTATTGCAGGAATAGAAAGGGAAGGAGCAAGATGATTATAGTCAATCTTCATGTCTACATGAACCATAGGGGATGTTGCCAAAGGGTTGTAAACCTAGTTCTAAAATAGGCCAATTTTCATAAACAAAAAACAATTTTTTTGTAAAGTCAATATATTTGGAGGAATCATGATTTGAATGAGATGAATTTTGTTTTCCGAGATTAGATTTTGCGCTAGTTTCAATAGGTTAATTTCAAACTACATTTCTGAGAAAACTAGGTGGAGTATCAGCAAACCATTGAAAAAGCATCTGCAAAAGAGAAAATTTTAGATAACCCATAGAGGGTTTTCAAATAATTTTATAATTTTCAAGATATCATCATTCTTCTAAACTAGTGTTTTCTAGAATTCACATTTGGTTGTTTTGTACCTTGTCATTGATTCATAAGGGAAATATTTTCTTTTGATTGATGGATGATTTTTCCTTAAGGGAAAAATATTATATAATATTTGATCTAATTATTCCAAAGAGATTCATATGTAGGGTAAAGGGGATGGTGTTATTCTCATGCGAAGAGTTGTAGAGTGGATCGAGAAAGATAAAAAAAAGGAAACTCTAGACGTGGGAATGTTGCTCAAATTTTGATTATGAATTACTTTCAAATAAATTTAGTTGACTTGATTTTTTTCAGTCTATTCCTTATCTATTAAAATTCCATGGTCATATTGATACCTTCTTTATTCTCCACTAAATTATTTTCTAAGGTTTATAAGATAAATGTTTCTTTTGTTTAATGATTTGATTTCTTTAAAAAAGGATTGTTTCTATTGAATTTATTTGTTATTAAGCATTACACCGATTTGTTATTACTCTATCTGATTGACACTCTTCTTTAGTGGCCTATGTCCTCAAATCAATATTAATGTAGGAATTTAATGGATGTGAATATTTGCAAGTGTATTCCAGATGTTTATGTTCTTTTATAATGTATTCTTATATTTGCAGGTTGAATTAATGTTGTAGTTGTAATTGATTGTATTAATTATATCACTTATTATGTTGATGGTTTATTGATTGTACTCATAAGCCAAAGGATTGAAGAATATGAATCTCACAAAGGATTATTTATAGTTATCCCTTTTATCTTTCTTGGCCAAGTGATATTGATAATTATATATTAGTTTTTCCATATCTTCTTGATGTAAAATCTTGAAGTAAACATAACTATGTTCTGTTTGTCAATGAGAACAAGGAGCTTTTATTTTTATAGTTACTTGTTCTTTATATCATTTACATTGAGAATAATTTTAATATATAGATGCACGTAGAAATAGTATTTTATCCCATTTTCATGAATATATTATTATAATTTTATTTACAAATCATCTTTCTTTTCAATCAGTTTATTTATGACATAGTCTTTGTGTTTTATTGTAACATAGCCTTGTACATTTTGTGTCATAACATGATCTTGTAGTATATTTTTTAAACTATGGTTTAGTATAGTATTAGTCTATATTAGCATACAATAACTATAGTTTAGGTTAGTTTAAATTAGGGTTAGTTTTCCTTCATTCAATATGTCATAGGAGGAAAGGATCCAAGGCTAGCTATACCAAATGACTTATGGTACTAAGGGGACTCGGTTTGGGCTATTTGTCCCTTGTTGACTTAGGTGTAAAACACCCGTGACAACAAATACCAAGTCTTTTTAGGTGGAAATGTGAATAAAGGATGACAGGCACAATTTAGAATGCATGATTTTCTTTTTGTTTTATTTTAATATTTTTCTTATTAATTGAAATTAGTAGTTTCATAAAACATTAATTCCCTAAATCTCTATCACTATTTGATTTTTCCTCTCATCATATTTGAATTATTCATAGATAAAGGTGATAATTTTATGTAATGTCATGAACATGTCATTCTCAGTGTTTATGATATGATTTCATTATAATAACTTGTTTATACATTTATTAAATCATGATAAACAAGATTAGTTGCAAAGGTACCAAGTCCTTACCTAAAAATCCTGGTTTTTATGGATATGAATATCGGTGTTTAAATGCATATTTTTAAGTTTATTACATCATATATAAATTATATATGGATGTTCTACGTTTTCTATGTTGTAGTGCATATGGCTAATTGGGAAGTCTAAACCAAGTGGAGAAGCATTGAGTGGGTGTTTGTATGATATAGGAGACTTATTTTTGCTGGGAAATTGGTGGTTAATGGAGCAACTCAAAGGTATTTTTCCTAATGGTAAAAGGTCATGCAAGAATGGAGAGATTCGATGCTTGTATGGAGCCTCCCACTAACATCCTCTGTTGTTATTTTATAATGTTGGCCTAAGTATTTCACAAGGTGGTGTTTCTCAAGGTGGTGCTCCACAAGGTTGTGTTTCTCTTTGTGAACACATATTATGCTTACTAGGAAATAACTTGAGCATGTCAAAAGGTTGGAACCTTCACCCAAACCTCTACTACCCCGATCATGACTATAGTGAGGCAAGACCTTTAGGCCATTTGATAGCCAGGCGGGAGAAAAAAAAACAAAACAGGGGAAGGAAATTTGTTATGGGGGTTTCTGGATTCCTAGATTATTGTTTAGTATTTATGAGTGTAGATATGCTTACCATGTGTTGAAAATAAGCACCAATCCCAACCATTTCACATCCACAATAAATCCTTCTAAATCATTTTTTTTCACTTTTTACTACGATTGGTGCATGTGTGCACTTACAACTTGATTGTTCAAATGAGTCTTAAATCTTTGAATTGGTTATATAATAAAAAAATTGTAGTGTTAGAAATTATTCCATATTTATAATTAAAATATGTACCTTTATTCCACATTGCACCATTTAATAAAAAATCCCTATTTATCTCATATTCTTCTTATAGCCACAATCTCTGAGGATATGTCGCTGGAGGGACTGGAAATGGTAGTTGTTTATTTTCTTATTCCAATGTAGCTTTTTTGAATCCTTAATATGTAATAAGTATTAACTATATGTGATGATAGTGTATCACAAATCTGAGATTCTACATGCTAAAGTAATAATAGTATTTATATTTTCTACCCAACTAGATACTCCTGCATTAGGCATCCTACATTTCTTTAAGGCACAAATTCTAGTATCTCCTACTAATGTTATATAGCTAATTAGTAAAATGCAAAAAGGGAAGGGAAGAGTATTGTTCATCAGCACTAACACATAATATATTAATAAAATAACCATAAGTAGTTGGTCATTAACAACTATGAAGTCCAAATACACATGAAGTAATGATATTTTACCCTCAACAAACTCAAAAAAATCAGTTATTGTGTTTCCAATAACTCT
>APFE030788950.1:0-10159 GCA_000404065.3 Pinus taeda
TTCAGTTTTCTCAAGACACCTAAGAAGTATAGAATCATAATTTCTTTTAAACAAAACATCATTTATGAGCTGATATTGTTTAGCTTTTAATCTCAGGGCTCTTTTCTTGGTGTGATCCAGGTGTGCTGGAGCATACTCGTTTTTGAGATAATAAATGGTGTCAGCGTTTAATGATTCTGTGTCGTTTAGGCTTACCTCATACGTTTGTACTTCCTTAGATGAACTTTCAGGAATCTGTGATGCTCCAGCCAACATTTTGCAGAAGCCTTGACCTCTCACAATGCTTGCTGGTTTGATTTCAAGGTCGTATTCTTGTAAAGGAGTGATCCAATTTGCTCTTTTTTCACCCACATCTTTCTGTGTTAGAAGATTTCTTACCGCTCGAAACGGTACTATGACCTTGGTATGGGTTTTAAGTAAGAAAGGTCTGAAATATTTGATCGCTTTGAAAATGGCGTATGCCTGTTTCTCCACGTCTGAATAGTTTTTTTCACCCACATCTTTCTGTGTTAGAAGATTTCTTACCGCTCGAAACGGTACTATGACCTTGGTATGGGTTTTAAGTAAGAAAGGTCTGAAATATTTGATCGCTTTGAAAACGACGTATGCATGTTTCTCTACGTCTAAATAATTGAGTTCAGCACCTTATAAATTAGAGCTAAAAAATGCGATTGGATCTTCCGCTTTCTCTTGATTCGCTTGAGTTAGAATCGCGGCATATGATTTTTCTGAGGCGAATGGGTATAAGATAAAAGATTCTGAAAAATTAGGGGTTGCTAAAGACGGAGCATTAATGATAGCCTGTTTGATTAGATTGAATGATGCATGCTCGTCTAGACCCCATTTGAAATTTGAATTCTTTTTTATCATGGTTTTCAAAGGAGAAACAATTCTTGAAAAATCCGAGACAAATCTTTTCACAAAATTGATTTGACCAAGAAAAGATTGCATGGCCTTTTTATTATGAGGTAGGGATATTTCGGAAATCTCTTTGATTCTATCAGGTTCAATGTGAATACCAGATTTTGATACTATGAATCCTAGAAGTTTCCCTTCACTTAATGCGAAAAAAGATTTCTTTGGGTTAAGTGAAATCCCATACCTTAAACATCATTGAAAGATCTGTTTCAAGTCTCTTAGATGGTCGCCTCGCTTTTTTTAGTATACTGTTATATCATCCAAATAAATCACTATGGCTTTATTGACTAAACCTTTGAATGCGATGTCCATAGCTCTTTGAAATGTAGCCCCGACGTTAATTAAACCAAATGGCATTTTTCGATATGCATATGTGCCCCATTTGGTTCGGAATTTGGTTTTTAGCTTATCATCGGGATGTACCAGTACTTGGTTGTATCCTGAAAATCCATCCAGAAAAGACATTAATTCTGAACCTGCTACTGCCTGTAATATCTGCTCCATAGGAGGGAGGGGAAAATTATCTTTTAGGCAGGCTTTTTTGAGATTCCGAAAATCGATGCAGATTCTAATATCTCCGCTTTTCTTCCTAACGGGTACCATATTGGAGACCCACTTGGAATGTCTCACGGGGAAAATAATTCTAGCCTTTAACAACTTATTTAGCTCAGTCTTTATTTGGTTTTCTAGATTTGGGTGGAATTTTCTGAGTTTCTGTTGGATAGGTTTTTCATTGTCGATCATAGGGATAGTATGTTGGATAATGGAAGTGTCGTATGTCTTCAGCTCATTGTAATTCCAGGCGAAAACATTTTTGTATTGTCTCAAGAGACGAATGTATGCTAGTTTTTCTTCAGGAGTTAGGTCGTGGCCTAGATTAACATTTTGTGGTTTATCATCGGTTCCCAGGTTTACTGATTCATAGTTCAGAGTTGAACTGCAGAGCTTAGAATTAGTAGACCTTTTAAACCGACTTTTCAAATCGTATAAGTCTTTTAGCTTAACCACCGATTTTGGTATAGCGTTATTAGTGCTAGTTTGTTGTATTTGTTGATTGTGGTGGTCCTTGTCAATTATTTGATTGGAGTAGGATCCTTCTGAGGTGAGGAAATTTACAATATCAAGATTTTTATTGAATACTCTCCAGTTTGTAATGTTGTCAGGGATGGACGGTTTAAAGATTAATTCTATCGAGAATCTATCTGGACTAAAATCTTCGGAGGGAATGAGTCTAGAGGCTACATTGGCTAAAAGGTCTGCGCTCGCGTTTTGAATTCTTGGGATTGAGAAAATATTGAATGCTATGAAATGCTCAGTCAGATCTTGTACTAGAGATTGATAGCGTTTCAAATGACTTGATAGGCAATGTATGGTGTTACGTACCTTTTTGACCACAATCTCAGAGTCTCCATAGACTTGAAGGTATTTGACGTTCAACCTGATTTCTTTGTATAGGCCTTGCACCAAGGCCTCATATTCTATTGTATTGTTCGTGCAATCAAATTCAAGTATGCATGTAAGCATTGTCTTGTTTCCTTCCGGACTAATCAGAACGCATCCTGCTCCTGCTCCTTCATTAGATTTAGAGCCATCAAAATATAATTTCCAAAACAAAGATGTATTTACAGGTTCTTCTAAAAAATTAACGCACTTTGAATTATCAGTTTGGGAAAACTTTTCTACTTGGGATACAATTGAATTTTCTAAGTAAGGTGATGTATGAGCATTGAAATTGCCGAGGAAAGAATCTGTTGAGTAATTGCCTATGATGCTACTGTTATATGGTATCGCTTCATTCTCTCCCTCCAATTCTGTTACTATGTATTTCTGGTGTAATTCTCGTTCAACCTTTATCTGATTTGGTTTACCATTATATGGTAACCACATGTGAGACCAGTCGGTTGAGAAGTATCCACGGAGTTTTTCGGACCAATCCCTGCTGACAATTAGGCCATAGAATTCAGGGATGTCAGCTACTAGAATGTCGATAACCTGGCATACCTTGGGGTTAGACGACAATCTTATGGTGACTTGATTAAGTTCACCAATCACTTCGACTTGAGACCGATCAAGCTGAACTATGCGCACCACGGATTTTTGTGGTTGAACGTTTAACTTAGCACATATTGATCTAGGTAAAATATTTGTTGAAGCTCCAGAATCTACCAAACAATTGTGCACGTTTTTATTGAAGATTTCATAAGTGAGCAAAAAGGGGGGAGTGTGAGATCTTGATCTTCCTCCAATCAAGGCAATGTCATTTGGGTCGATCTTATTGGCTGTGTTGATTGGGGGTCTTCCCATGTTGTGTGTAGCTGCAGCTGTAGGCAAAGATGTGGTGGGTACTACGTGTAATTCTTTCATCATTATCTTCTGTTGATGTTTCAATTTGCTCAATTCATAAAGAGTGATATTAGCCCTAGTCTTTTTCATTTCATCGATAATGTTGTAGTCCATTTCATCTGACACTATTAGTGTCTTTGATGGAGGTGTTTGATCTGGTTGGACTGGGCTAGATTGAGTCGCCTTCGCGGTTGTTTTCTTTGTTGCGACTTTTTCTTTTACTGTAGGGCTTGAGCCCTTCTACTTGGGGGTAATTTGGGGAGGATCAAGTTGGTTTTTGCTTCGTGTGCTAACCAGAAATGCTTCTTGATCTTCTTCTTGTGGGAGGATGAAATCCCACACTCCTTGTAGTTCTACAACTTCTTCATCATCGGTTTGTCCTTCAATGGTTCTCTCCTCTTCTTCCTCTTCTTCGGATTCGACATTTGAGTTAGCTGGTGTTCGTATCATTGAAGGCCTCTTTTAAAAGTTCTGTTTGGATTTTCGAAGAAGTCTTGCCACTGTTTTCTTTATGTCAATCATCTCATTGGACATGGTCTTTAATACTTTCTGCAACCCTTCCAAATCGAAAGGGTCTTTTGTCTATTTCTTCTTGGGGTCTTCCTTGAAGGTGATCTTTTTAGATTTGCGTTCTTCTATCGCAGATCTCTTCTCTAAAGCTATAACGCGTCTCTCTACCGCTATGGCCTCTGTTAGGTTTTCAACTAAAGTTGTTTTATTCACCCTATCTACGAAGACTGCTAGATTTGATGGTAAAGCAATGATATACCACTCACATCGCACTTCTTCACTAGGTTGGGAAGCAGCGGGGATTTTGTTGAGGATCTTACTGAATCGTAAATTGAAATCTTTGATGGGTTCTTTAGTTTCGGCTTTAAGATTGGATAGGTCACTGATTAACGTTGCCATTGATCTATCATCACTAAATTTGGTGAGGAATTGACTTTGAAAGATGTCCCAACTCGTTATAGACCCGGAAGGTAATGAAAAGTACCACGACCCGGCTGTTCCTTGCAGTGTATAGGGAAAAAGCCGGACCACAACATCTTCATTGGTAACTCCATTAAGATTGACAGAGAGCATGAAATTGTTAATGTGCTCTTCAACTAGCATGCCTGCTTCTGGGTTGAACTTAGGTAGCCACTTCTCAGGATTGGGCGGTATTTGGATCAGGGGTGGAGGCATAAAAACTACTCCAGGATTGTTCCATGTAGCTTGAGCCATCCTTGAGTTACTGGTAATTGCAAGTGTAGGAGATGATCCTTGAG
Source organism: Pinus taeda (assembly GCA_000404065.3). Taxonomy (NCBI): domain Eukaryota; kingdom Viridiplantae; phylum Streptophyta; class Pinopsida; order Pinales; family Pinaceae; genus Pinus; species Pinus taeda. The sequence continues at coordinate 4,530 of APFE030788950.1, forward strand.
GATTTGAAGATGCAGATAATATGATCTTGGATGATTGGGGAAGAGGGGTTGTGGAAGGTGGATGAGTGATTTGGAATGGAGATGTGGGCGGTTGACTTCGCGGTGAGGGGATTGAGATGGATGATGTAGATGAAAGAGTTTCACTGTCAGAGTGCAGTGATGTTTTCATTGCTCTTTTTCTGGTGGCAAGAGGGAGTTCGGTTGGCTGAATGCCAAATTTTCCACTCTTTAACCTAGTCAGGGGATGAGCAGGATTGTATTGCGAAGTTACGCTACTTTGATATTTATCAGACCCTAGTGAAAAAATAGAAAATCCCTGGAGTTTATGAATAAGAGTTTGAACTTCAGGGGGTTCGATGGTAGGTTGGTCTGAAATATTAGGGTATGTAGTAGCGGTTATTATTCGACTGACTTGGGATTCTGAATTTAAATTTTCTGAGGAAGTCGGGGGAGTTGATGAGGGTGATCTACTCTCAGAATGGTATTTAGATTTTGATTTAGGTGCCATTCATAGTCGGCCCTCCTTCTAGCACCAAATATGTTGAAGCCCCAAAAATCGGGTCGACAACAAGGGGGATACCCACCCGGTCCAGACCTTGGTTAGCAGCTCCTTATCTGTTTGGTATAGCGGGTCCGACTAGGGATGACGGGACCAGTTTCCCGACCTTGTGTGTGTGTGTGTGTGTGTGTAGAGTTTGGACTATGCTGATCTAAGTGGAATTTAAAGAAAATCTAATTTAGACTCTTTAGACTAACTCTATGCTATTGTAGTCTAGTAAGAAACAACACATCTAATCTACACTAACCCGGGGTGTATATCTTCTATTATGCGATCTAAAAAGATTTCAAACAATAACTGGTAATGAAGATCATTCAACGATCATAAGAGTAGAAATCATTAAACATAAACTATTTTGCATAAGAAGTTAGGCAAAACAATTATGAGCAGCATATCGCATAATAAGTTATTTATATGTCAGATACAAACAATATGACTCCACTGTACAAAAGTGCCAAATGATAACCCATACATTCATATAATGACATATAAACAATTGAAACTATAAATCACCTAAAGAACATAAGAAGAAATAGTCAAGAGATAAAAGTACCATTTATGACTGGTTCCACTCATAAGCTTCAAGCAACAGTGATTTATCTCTCCTTGTTCTAACATCTACTAAGAGTACAGAAGTGCAACACCAGTAGCAGATATCAGACACAAACATTAATAAACTTTGATCCATCCATTCATCAAAACCACCTCTGAGGGCGCAAAAGTGCATGTTCTGAGGACGAGTTTTTGACAAATCTCCGGACCCTTCTCTAAATGCCTGAGAAGGGTTTAAATACTGCTAACTAATTAACTTAATTACATAAATTTGGGATCCGGTTTTCAAATGACCGTCCCTCTGATAAAGCAAATTATTTCTAAAATTAAATCTAACTTTGAACTATTTTTGTATTTGCTCCTTAGTGCTGTAAGTGTGCAACATTCATCTGAGAAGAGTCAGTTGGTTGCCTTTCCCTTTGTGTGTGTTTATAAAAATAGAAGTAACAAGGGTCGGCACCAACGTTTTGATAAACTATCAGATATTTTAGAGAATCTCCTGCTGACTAAGTGTATACTTGGTAATAACTCAAATTTTCCTCAAATTGGATCTGCTTTTGCCATTTCGGTTTTCTGTCTTCGCGAATGACTTGATGAGTCAGAAGACTTTACTTTTTGAGCAATTCTCTGGATTGGAAAATGCCTTTGTTCTTCACTCCGGGATTTTCTGTCGTGTAAGCTGTTATCACAAAATCAGTACTGATGGCTGCTAATCAGTTAGAGTCTATGTAACTATTTCAGACTAGACTCTTGGCTAACGATTAGCCTCCCTAACCTGAGAGGGCTCTCTCAAAATAAACTACTGATTTATCTTTAAACACTAAGAGGGCTAACTCTTATAATGAGAACTTAAATAAGCATGATGGTTGGGAACACAACATAACATTTCTTCCATTGGGCTCATGGAGTCAAATACCATTTCAGTAAACTATCAACTACTCATTCATGGAAGTCAAGGCATGCAATGTTTAAACACTCAAAACATTTCTCAAAGGACCTCAACTCATAAGTATACACAGGAAGTCTGAGCACTAGGTGAATTCAGAGTGATTGTATACCTATAGAGCTGTAAAATATGAAGGATAAAAAAAAACCACATACATCTTGAGCATTAGAACAAAGTATGAATCTTGAGAAGAAAAAGTAGTCTTTCTATTACTGTAAAAAGTCTTTTACACAAGCCAATATAAACTCTGTTTTTTGCATAAACATCCAACCCTCATTACATCAGAGTTTCATATATATATAGAAAAACATTCTTAACTACTTTGAGCTTCCTGCTCCAACATGAGGGGAGCTCGATGACTGCCATTAACTACCTCTATCTATTTTAACAGACTCATTAAATCCACTAAGTATTGAAATGTAATTACAAAGAGTCCTAATCAAACTTTAACTCTAATTTTATTCTCCTCGTGTCATGATTCCTTTCTAGGTCTTCGACAGCTGTCTCCTTTAGTTTTGGCCGTGATAGCTGAGATAAGGATGCAAGGAACAAGATTAGCTTTGGATGCTGAATGTGCTGATGGTTCATTGATTATAAAAACAAAACCCCTGTTTCTCCGGTCTCTGTCTCCTACCATCATTCGAAAGTTGAGCAATATGTTCCCAGCTCTTTAATACCCCAAAATTGATGAGCATCATCGTATTTCCAGATATGCTGGAAACCTTGTTGATTGAACAGGTGTACAAGTCTAAATCCTCGTGTGCATCTTCAGCCAAACCCTAACCACCGGTGATAAAGTACCTTTATTAAAGCTATAGCTTAAGACAAAATATTTTACCTTTATGGTGAATGCACACTTGTCATTATCTGAATGGCCCTGATAGCCTTATGTGGTCTCCTTGATGTTCATTAGGCATTTTCTTCAAAATTTGCTATCCTCACCATTAAACTGTTTATTTTCTTCAAAAAAAAGCACCTACAGCAGTTTCGTAGCGCGCTACGAAACTGCTGTTTTTTCAAAAACAAAGTCTTTAGTGAATGTCTCAATATTCTCTGTGACTGTAACAGCTCTGCCACCGGTTTCAAAACTCCTATTTTACCTTGGATTTATATAGCCATGCTTACATGCCTTAAAAAACAATGAACGTAAGCAAAATTAAGCAAAGCTTTGGAACAACACCTGACTTAGAATCTGCAATTTCACTTGGCAGCTAATTTATTTAGCTGTGCTTTTAATTTTGCAACCTCTTTTTCCATGGCTGCAATTTCAGCTACGGCCCTCTCCATCTCAGCCACTTCTTTTTCGGTTGCCTCCCACTGGTCCTTTGAAGATAAAGTCTTTGCTTCTTGAGAAATGGTGATTTTTTTTATTTGGAACTTTTTCCTTGGTTTCTTTTGCTTCTTCTGTTCTGGATTGTTTTTCCATTTCTCTTGCTTGTTTTATTGTAAAAGTTTTTTTCTTTAGTTTCTCTGCCTCTTCTGCTTTGGGCAGTTGTTCAGCTTTCTCTGTTCTGGGCAACTTTACAGCCACCTCCTCTTCATGCACTTTCTCGGCTTCTTTAATTTGTTTCCTTGTAACTGGCCTTCGTGGTCTGAACACAAACTCTTTACCAGGTTCATCAAACCTTAACCTCTTCGAGGCCTTTTATTTTTTAGTGCTCTCTGGTGATGATTGAGTTAAGTCAATATGCATTGGCTCAATATGCACTGATTTAGCCTGTTCAAAATCAATAGCCTCAAGCAAATCATTTAAACTAGCCTTCGATATTGGACTTTCTTCAACAGCTACTGATTTTCCCTTCTCCTTGCTTAATTGACTTCTGGTCTTAACCCTTGATACCTGTTCAGCCCCACTTGACCCAGGTGCATCTTTCTTGTGCTTGACCTTCTCCTTTGGTGATGGTTGAGATGGTTCTTTGATAACCAATGGCTCCATTACTTCCTTCAATTGAGTCTTGGTCTTCTTCTTGCCTTTTATCTCCTTTCTAAGCTTAGCGAGAGTAGGTTCCTCAACTGACTTTTCTCTTTCTCTAACAGGCAGTGGGGTGAGACCTGTCTTACTCTGAAAACCAGCCATAAAAATAAAAGAATCCCAATCCCGACCAATTTTCTGCAGACCATCCAACACTAACAATTTCACTAAACCATGATGAAACAGTGATGTCTCACAGTTATCCTTTTTTAGCTGAATTTTATCACACATCTTGCTGAGGCTACGAAACAAGTAGAATGGGATATCTATAGATGCTTTGCCTGTAAAATGCAGCAACAGCTTAAAATGATAGGAGTAAACTTTAGTATATCTCCCTTCACATGTTAAATACTTTTGAATGCATGTAAGGAGAAGTGCATAGTGTTCCTTTACATAATTCCTTGGCACAGCCTTTGTAAGATCTTCATCTACATAAGGTTCCTTCAAGAATTCCTTGCAGGGGTTCATATCAAATTTGAAATTTTTAAACCACTCCTGCCCTCCTCTCAGAATTTCAGTCACCCTAGCAATAACTTCTGGAGATATCGGGAATTCTAACATAGACACTTTAGAACCTAAACCTGTAAAATTTAAGGCAAATGCTTTTGTTACCTCAGCATGCCCACCCTGCAGCTTCTCACAAAATGTCCAGCAACCAGCATCCTAAAAAGCTTGTCTTACACCTTCATCTCTTAATGCAAGATCCAATCCCACAGGTTCTGTTCTTTGACATCTTCCAGACCGATGCCCCTTCTTCTCCATTTCGCTTTGAAAACTTTCGCACAGAGAGACACCACCGGCTACAACTCAAATGGAAAATTCAAATTTTGGAACGCAGGCTCGCTTGCAATCAGGTTCTTTAAGGAAGAAACTCGGGCTAATTTGGCAATTAAACAGTCTCATCATACAAACGGGTCAGTTCATGCATCACTAACAGACATCATAACACTGCCATGAATTACAAAACCATTTGAATGATTTTTATGTGCGTGGCTATGAACCTATTGGTGGAATGATGGCTCAAAATAACTTGGAAAGGACGCCAACTGACAATAAATGGATGGACACACTGACTCATCCCCCCAGACATGACATTTTAAGAATCAGTGCTGCAAAATTCCCGAATCCGCGATTTCGTAGCGCAGATAGTTATAAATTATCAAAATGCGCTACGAAATGGCTGGTTACTGACATGCTACGAAAAAGCTAAAACATCATTGCGCTGCCAAATCAGCCAATAAAACTGTGCTGCGAAAATGCGAAAAGGGCCAGTGACATAAGCAAGATAAGACAGGCCTTATACAATCATGATGGAGGGTGACTAACGGTATCTGAAAATGATTTTCATTAATAACTTTCTAAAACATGATCCCTAAGTAACGAACATAGGACAACAACTATTTGACACCTATTTTTGACAATGAAATTTTTTTGGACAACATTTATGTACATGTAACTGCATTTCTTGGTGATAACACTGTGGTTCCTGAAAGTGGAGTAGAAAATCTAGTGGTCTCTAGAGAGAAGACCATGATGTGGCATCAAAGGCTTGGACATATTGGAGAGAAGGGCCTTCGAATACTTCATGGTAAAGGTATGGT